>JARHVA010010058.1:0-227105 GCA_037957365.1 Torreya grandis
TCTCTCTCTCTCTCTCTCTAGTTATATAAGAACTAGCCATTTTGGCCTTTGTAATATATGCTCCATCTAAGTATGGAAAATACCTACTAATTTTCACACCTTTTTGATAAAAATACTAGTGATTTTTACCTCTTATATAACTTTTCATAGTGTGTTTACTTTAATTATGGATCTTTCTTAGTGATAACTATGGTTTCCTTAGCATTTTGTCTCATTATCTCACCTATTTGTAACTTCTTATTACAGGTCATGTGAAGTGTTCTAGGAAATGTCAAGGTTGAGTGAGTTAGCCTATTCGATAGTGTCATTATATACCTATTTTCTAGTCTTCCTAGATTAAACATTTATCCATAACCTCATAATGAAACATTGATGTGAGAAGATTCAAATTGGAAAAGTGTATGTTTGGTTAGTCCTTTGTTCTCATGTGTAACATGAAGCTGGTTGGAATTCATCAACTAATTTGGTGTATCACCTCCTTTAGGATAGTTTGGTTTTAGTTTTATCTCTCCATTTTCCCTCAAAAAGTTTAGGTGTAGTAGTGATCTATAAGTGGTACATCAAGAGAGCTATCCCTATCTAAATATTCACCTCATCTTTAGGCTACCCACAAGCCTAGAGGTGTTTCAATTATGCCACTTGGATGAGGAGAGCTGAGACATATCCTCAAAGGGTGTAAATCCAAGTTATAATAGTTTTGGTGTTTGGAAAAACTATCATGTTTACTTGGGCTAATTATTGAAAGACTAATTCATAATGTGTTCCCAATAAGGTAAAATTATGTTTTGGTTTATCTTATCTTAATTGACCACTGAGAATAATAATGTTATTAATGGGTTATGTGTGAAATTGATTGTTAGTTGTTTGTGTTTGGAATTGGTTGTTGGTGGGTTGTGTTTAGAATTGGTATTATCTAAGTGGGTTTTATATTTGTTTCAAGGAATTTTTTTTGGGTTTAAATATATTTATAATATCTTTATTGATCAAAGTGCATTCAATATAGACTCCATTTTCAATAATTTCATCAAATAACCTTGGACAAAGGAGTAACAAGTGATGTCCTAAGTTTGAGTTAAGATTATTTAAAAATATATCAACAAGTTTGATCTTAGGAAAGGACCACAAAAAATGGCTTTCCAATACTAGCCATATTGCATTGTTTGGTGTTGTGTAAGTCTAAAGTGGTCATGTCCTTTTCAATATTAAGGGAAAAGTGATAAACAAATTTCTTAAAAATGTCCCCAAAAGTAAATATAGATCATTTTGGGAGGCATGAAAACCATTCAAGGTATTGACCCCTGAGACATCATGGAAATAATCATAACAAGTACTCGTTTATATAAGCAATGTCTTCACATGTATGGTATAAGTCTTTAAGATTATCCCTAGGATCTCCCTTACCTTCGTATTTGTTAAATTTTGTAAGTTCCAAATACTTAAATAAAGGTGTTATCATGGTACTTAAATCATGTGGGTAAGAATAAATTTATTCAAATTTATATTATTTTTACTGGGAAAAGGTGCCATCTTATAAGCCTTGAACTCTATCTTTCATGTTTTGAAACTCTTGGATAAATTTTAGCAGTAATTGATTCATTTGGATTGAAGAAGTTAATAGGCTTTGGCCTATGGATGGGTTTGGGTTAGTGTAGGTTTTCAAAAATTGGTAAAGTGGTGGATTGTTATTGAAGTTATTAGGAGGTGGGTTGGGAAAGTTAGCATGTTGTGGATGTGAAAAATGGTTTGGATTGGTTAGATTAGTAGAAATGTTAAAGTGTGTTGGGTTTGGATTAGTGTTAAAATTTGTTGGGTTAGGATTGGTGTTTTAGTTAAAATATTTATGGTTTGGGTGATCATTAAAGTTGGAGTTTATTTTATTAAAGTTTGGGTTGGATTATCTTGGATTAGTTGGGTTATGTTTGGTGTTAAAGTTGAGGCTAGTTGGGTTAGGGTTGGTGTTAAACTTGAGGCTATTTGGGTTAATGTTGATGTTAATGTTGAGGTTGGTTGGGTGAGTTTGGTATAGGTTTTTATTTGGATGTGAACTAATCATCTGATTAGAATGGGTTTTAATGCTAAATGGTTGGTTGGGATGTGGGTTATTATTAAATGTATTGGTGTTAAGTGATGTTTAGTTTAGATTAAATCCTACATGAGAATGAGAATATTGATTTGGTACACTTCCTAAACTACCATTTGGATTTGGATTGGTGATCATACTTAAAGTAATACCTAAACTTATATTTGATATAGATTGTTTTATTTGTGAGCTAGAATAATTTATCAATCTTGGATGTTGATTTGAATTGATGATTTTTTTGATTGGTGAACCATGAAGACTTAGGTTTAGATTTATTGGTGAGATATAATAATTATCCAAGCTCAAACTATGACTTGGATTAATGAAGTTATTGATTGGTGAGTTGTGAAGACTCATATTTGGATTGATTTATGAACTAGAATAATTATTCAAACTCAGATTATGATTTGGATTGACAATGTTATTGATTGGTGAGCTGTGAAGACTTAGATTTGGATTGATTTATGAGTTAGAATAATTATTCAAGATTGGACTATGATTGGGATTGATGATGTTATTTATTGGTAAGCTATGAATACTCGAATTTGGATTGATTGGTGAGTTAGAATAATTATCCAAGATTAAATTATGATTTATATTGATGATGTTGTTGATTGGTGAGCTATGAAGACTTGAATTTAGATTGATTGGTGAGCTTGAATGAATATTTGATATCAAATTGGATTTATTTTAGATAGTTAAAATTAAGTGAAAATTTGAGTTTGGATTGGTTGTATTTTTAATGAGATACATTGCTAAGGGAAGGACTTGACACAAGAAAAACTTGACACTAAACATAATGGATCAAAGTGATAAAAAAAACTTGATTAACAACTAAATGCCTTTGAGTTTTGATTTGGATGTTTTGATTTTAATGATTTTATGGATAATAGACTCAAAATTATTTGTTTTTATACTCAAGGTTTTTAGCACGTGGTAGAGCACAAGGAAAAAAAATAAAAAGGTGAAAAATCTAGGTAAAAAAGACTTGAGTAACATGTAGGCTTTTTATCACTTGCTTTTCCATTTAATTATCTATGCCCTAAAATTTTAAGGCACTAACCATGGAGGATCTTGTGATTCACATGGCCCACTAAGCCCATTTTCAATGGTGTGGGGAAGTAACTTCTGATGCTAACCACTAACCGATGCACTATAGATTAAAATGATGGGATGGCTTATCTAGCCTTAAGGTACATAAAATTTTGGCTTGGGGAGTCCTTAGGATACCTTTTGGTATAGCGAGGTCCAAATTTATATAGGGTGTTGTATAGTTCTAGGATCAAAGAGTTAACTCCTCACCTTCATGGGATCCTATATAGGGTTTCCCACTTGTATTAATGATAACTGATCTTGTTATTTATACTCTACCGCTACATAGAGTTTGGCCTACCATGTGGTGATGAAATCGATGATCGATAGAGACCCTAATAAAATAAAATAAAATATATATAATGTAATGCTCATCTATGATTCCCAAGTATCATCACAAATGTGACACCAAGGGGAAGATCATACACATAAGCACTGCTTGAATAACATAAAAGTTGTAAAGTTGTTTTTGATTCCCAAGTATCATCACCAATGTGATACCAAGGGAAAAGCATACACAACCTTACAACACACAAACAAAAATACTTGGAATGAAAGATTGATTAACACCAAAATAAAAATGTGATTTAACTAATATAGAAAATAAAATGTTAAAATGAAAAACTAATTATTGCAAGAAATCAAAACTTTAAAAGCAAACAATCCTTAGTTAAAAAAAAATGTTTTTTCACTTGATTTTTAGATTTTTTTGACAAAATTCCTACAAAAATATTCGTAAGTTTTTTTGGAAGCTGAATAATCAAGGCAACTTGAAAATTTAGTCATAATAATAATAATAATAATAATAATAATAATAATAATACACACACACACATACACACACACACTAATGTTAGAAAAACCATTAAAAAGTTCATGATTTTAATGATTTACCCTAAAATACAAATCAGATTTATATGCAATTTTAATAGGTTATATCTAGTATAAATTCAAACCAACCTACAAAAAATCATATAAAACTAGATTTTAAATTAAAAGTTATAATAGTCATATATTTTGTTTACTAATTAGATTCAAGAAAATAAAAAGAATTAAAAAAAATAGATCAATGTTAGCTTAAAACCTGCACAAAAATAGAAAATAAAGTTAATTAAACCTTCAAAAATAAAAATAAAACAAAATAAAATATAATGTAGGATGAAAAAGATTTGGGAAAGGCAATTCCCACTAAGCATGCCAAAATATGTGTATTAAATATATAAATGCTAATTAAGCTAATAAATCAATTAATAATGAAGTCTAATCTAAACTAACTCAACCTATGATAGATCTACAAATGAAAGAAACAACACAAACTTATACCTTTGTTTCAAAAAATCTCCTCCATTACAATTGGAATCTGATTTGCTCTCTTTGAAATGTTGTTGCTCAATCTTCCAATGCAAGGAAAAATAGGTATCATTTTTACATACAAAATTATTTTTGATGGCTTTGATTTGATTGTATGTGTTTAGATGGAAAATGTGCAACTCCCTTATGAACTTATAATAATAAACTTATAATGAATAAGCTTAGATAAATTGGAGGAATAACTTCTAATTTATAAAATTTAAAAATGGATGTGAACCTTTCATCTTGAGATGAAGATCATGGGCTCAGAGTAAAAGGTAATTTTTAATTCATAATGAGAATTTTAAATTAAAAATTAGAATGGATAACATGTAGAACCCAAAAATAAATATAAAATTCATATGGGAGGAAGATATGATATGAAATTAGTAAGTAGATGTGAGGTGGATTATTAAATTAGAGAAAATTAGGTCATGGAAGACAATGGGAATAAAGGTGTATTATTAAATTGGGAAAAAAATAGATCATGAAAGATAATGGGAATAAAGGTGGATTATTAAATTGGATCATGGAGGACAATAGGATTATTAAATTGGAATGGTGGGGGATAGGTGGAGCCTTAGGGCATGTGAGGATAATTTTTGTTTTTTTAGATTTATAAAAATTATGAATTTCCAAAATTCATATTATTTTTAATTATAGAAAGATTAGTTAATTAACTTTAGATTAATTTAGGAATAATAAACAGTGAATAGTGGTGATGAATAGTGATTAAGGAAAACAAATAATGATTAGGAATTTAGTGTAAATAAGGTTAAAATAAAAATAGAGGGTCTAATTTTAAGTGTCTACATGTATGTATGTATGCATGCATGCATGGATGTATATATGTATATGTTTAAATACATATACATATACATATATACATAAATACATACATATATATACATAGACATAGACATATATGTATACATGTATGTATGTATACATATATGCATTTAAGCACACATATATACATAAATTATAGTGTTTGTTATATTAATCAAACTTTTATATCTTCTTTCAAAAAAGTGTACATACACACACACACACTTTTTAGAAATAAGATCTAAAAGTTTTATTAATATAACACACACATATAAAATAAGTATATTTATTGAATATATACTTAAAAAATTAAAATCTCCAAGCTAATTAGATTCCTTTTCCTTGAGATTATCCTCCTCCAAACCCTTCAACCTGCAAATGAAATGAATAATAAATGAGAGAAAAACTTAGAACCTTATATCCTAAGGAGGAGATTCAGTCAATCCAACAATGGTGACTTAATCATCCTCAAGTTGAGACATGTAGGAAACCTTTTGATATTTTTTAATTGTCATTAATTTATTTAACTTTCATTAAAATTTACTAGACCACTCTTTAAATAAATTATCTCTCCCCTAAAACTTTAAAAAGATATTATTTAATTATCTAATGAGCAATAAAAATTTGAAAAGGGGTATTAATAATTTTAGTACTTTGGGGTAACCAAGAGGTGGAATTAAATAAATTAAATGTTTATTTTATTATGAAACTATAGTTTTTTTATCAACCCTATTTTATCTTGTTAGTGTTCAAACTTAGTAAAAACAATTATTCTTAGCTCATTTTATGATTTTTACTAGTGCATGTAAATTTGGGCATTACAATATCAATGTGTGAATATTAGTCATATGTTTAATTTTTGAATTACTTTGAATTTTTTGAAATGTGTGCTCTTATCTAATTTTTTATTACTTTGAATATTTGAACCCTATATTTTGCATCTTTGAAACCTGTACTCTATACATTTGAATCCTTTCCTTTGTAGAGAATGTGATTTTGATTTTTGTCTGCTCATGCAGGCTTGGATATCTAAGTCAATCCCACTATGATGCCCATATATTGAGATTATAAGGGATGTAATCTGTAAGTTAATCATCTGAAAGTGATATTTAAATATATCATGTGATAAATATGTAAGAATATAGAATTATGTCAACATGTCGAGAGTATGTCATCATAATAGTGTGATTTTCATTTGAAGCATGTAACAAATTGAATACAAGGTATATAAGTGCCATGTATAGATATATTTAGAAATGAGGCATACCATAAAGTAATCATCCATAAAATACATGACATGTATAATAAAACCAATAATAAATCTCAATAATCATAACACATAATATCACACAATTTCACATAATAAGGCCAAGGGCCACAAACAATGGATATATCATATCACAACAAGAAAGGCTAAGCACCACATACAAAGACATTAAGAGTGTACATGTTCAAATGTCACACATACCAAACACAAATATTATAGATATTTTATATAAATTATTGTATACAATAGACAAAGACCACATAAAATAAACAAGTAATGTCTAGCTTATCATAAAATAAAGTAAACAACATCTAAGGAGCATAAAAAAAGTGAAAAATAGTCTATTCCATCCATATGTATCAATGTAAATTATGAGTGATTATAAAGACACTTGTAAGATATGTAGCTAAATTTTGTATTTGAGGTCATAGATAGATATAAACTATAGTTTAATATTTTAAAATAAGATTCCCTTAGCATAGGCATGACCGCTAGGTAAAAGAAAGTCTAACATTTATGAATGCATATAAAATGTATTCCCTACATCACACTCATATACCTCATGGAATGCATGACTGTATAAAAAAATAATATGATATCTACAAAAATATATGATAAATAACATATGTAAAGAAGTAAACTAGCATATCATGTCATGTTGAGGTCCTAATTTTTTATTATTTAATATTATTTTGCATGTTTTTATATTTTTACAATAATCAATTTTTTGAATTTTTTTTTTCATTTTTGAAATGGAAATAGCCTATGATCCCACCAATTAGAAGACCATGGTGCATGCTTGGATCATAGATGTTGTAGATGATTTTTTTGGGTGAAAAGTACTACTTGTAGATGCATCTGAATCTAGTATCAGATGAGTTAATGTAACTATCATGATCACTACCGATATATTTATTTTTTGATAGTGTGTAACTTGTAAAGGTGCAATACTTGGTATATTTTGTAATATAGTTGGAGAATATTTCATTGCTTAGGTTCATTATTGAACATGATGAAGTGTCTTATGGATTGCCTTGGGGTGTAGTGTAGAAGACTTGGATTTATTTGAACCTTGAGTAAATTTTTGATACAAATATTATTACTTTAGATTATGTACCATTATCTTTTAAACTACCTATATAGAAAGGTTTTATATAGGTATTGAAATTTATTCTACATTATGATCTTGAATGGGTGTATTTATTATTAACATTACTACAATGCCATTGGGGCCATCATACCCTTGATTAATCTCCTATATTATCATCCACATCTTATGTATATAAATCTTACTACACCTATGTGTTTATAAATATTGCATTTCTTATATATCAAAATACTACATTATATTATTTTCACCTAGTCATATGATGGTTATCATGTAGTGCCATATATTTCCATACTAAGGCATCTTCTTACATTTGAGGCATGAATTTGTTACCCTTCATCATTTTATATTCACATGATGTTACATCTACTTATTGGGATTTACATGATGATATTTATTCTATATCGTTTCAAGTGAACATATTAGCTATATATCATATTGCCTACAATGGGGCATATTATTTTCCATTACTATTAGTCACATACTTCTCCATTGAGTCATATCTTAATATTTCATGTTACATGATGATATTTTTATATACCTACATACATGTGTTTTACTAAGTGATTTTGAAGATTCTAACTATTCTAGATATAATACATGATAACATGTGATGTGAATGAATCTTTCTTTTGAGATGAATGATTCATAGAAACATGTACCAATCCCTCACCTCAAAATGGGGCATATGTTAGGATATTATACATCCAATTTTTTTAGATGATAGTTAAACTATTATATATAAATATAAGTTTACAAAGTCTAGGATAGATCAAGAACCACTAAGTTAAATTAAGAACTGCTGGATATTTTTTACCCTGATTAAGAAGTAGGCTTGACTTTTTAAAAATTATTCTAAAAATTATAGTATTTGAGATAATATTTTATTTATATTTGAGTTACATATGAGTAATAACATGGCTCACATACCATAAAGTATATTCATTCCTATACTTATTTTATATTAGTTTACTAAATTAAATTAATTTATAAGGACATTGACTACTTGTCATTTTTATTTGCTTACAAGTACACTAGATTTGTAAATATTGAAGTATTTTTACCATATTTTGGATAAAATGAATGAATTCATTGTAACTAATAAGTGTAAAACTAGAGTATATCAAAATTATAAAGATTTAAAATAATTAACAATTTTTATTTTGACAATTGATAATATGGAAACTTGTTATTTTTGAAAAACACTAAAAAATAAAGTACTTAACTCAAACATATATTTATGTTGACTATTCTAAATGTTCAAAAATAAAATTTATCAAAAGAGATGACTTTGCATGTTTATGATCAAAAACATAATCATACACTTATCTAGGATAGTTACACTAGAAGTGGACTATAGTGTGATAATTTTTGAGTCCATTGACCTTGGAATTATCTTGGTTGAGTGTAGTTAATGATGATAGAACAAGATAAAGAAAGCAAGATTTTTACTATAATATATTAGAGGTAGAATAAAAAAATATTCATAGAGTTGATAACTATAACTATAAAGGGGAGTTTAATGAGATGAAATGACCTCAATCACCCCTTGATGATTTACTACCTCCTATGTATCTAATACTTTAAGGATGGAAATCAAGCCCAAGTAGTTCTCACACCTAAAGTGATTATGAAATTATGCTTCTTGGATATTTATATGTAGCTATAAAATGGTTTTGATACTTTATGATGATATCTATTGATTTTATTTGGAATGATATTGACTTGCCTTATGGATGCTCCTTATGAGTGATCTTGAATTTGAAAGGAATATGTCAAATTTTCTCAATGTGCAATAGTGTGTAATATTAAAAGTAATGAATAACAAGTGATAACAAGTGGATAAAATGAATGACATTTGATTTATTTTTATGAATGAACCATTTGATAATTTATTTAAGCCAACCATGTGAAATGTGCAAGAAGACTCAAAAAAATTATTTGAATTTTAGAAACTACCTATAATTTGTTGTAGGATGTGGTTAGCTTAAGTGGATAAGAGTATAAAAATTCTCCTATCCGCCTTGGGAAAACATTTCCACAAATATTAGGGAGACTTGTATAAATTTTGAGATAGTCTAAGGGTAATTTAAGTAGATTGATCATTTGAATTTTAAATTTATGTTTAGTAGTGATAAAGGGTTGTTCTTGAATATATAAAAAAATTTGCACAAGTCATGTGGTTTAGGATGTGTCAATAATTTATATTGTCAAGTAATCATGGCCATACTTATGTGTCTAAATTCTACCCCTTCCCCCATAATTTTAGTAATGGAATTGATAGAGTAAAGGATAAATAATTAAAACTAAATGTGTATAACATAATTTGTATACTTCATTATACAAGGAACTCAAATTTATCAAACCCTACAACAACACATGAAGTAATTATAAATATACTTTAAATTTTGAAAAAAAAAAAAACTTTAAAAATTGAAAATTTTGAAAAAAGAACGAGTAAACCTTTATTTAGGTGAAACCAAATTTCCATATAACCTATAATTAATGATGGAGATCTGTGCATACTTGTTGAATAACTAGGATAATTTGAACCAATGGTGAATTGAGAGTGATCAAGTCCCAGAATAAATAATTAATCCCTTAATTAGGAAAGATGCATTATTCCAACTATAATGAATGGGGGATAGTACTCAATGTACTACTCCAAAAAGGTGGAACCATGATGGGTTCATTAAAAGTGATTCCAAGGCCATTTAGTGTCACTAAAATTCAATACAAACCACTCAAAATAAAATATTAAAGCACAAAATGGGTTTTTTTATAAGTAATTCCATGATCACTAAGCATCACTGAACCTCGACATACATTACCTGCTATAGATCAAATAAAACTATTATAGATTGATCTAGATTCTATTTTTACATGATCAAAAGAGAATGAATCATATTAATTCCCCCATCATGACTACATTAGTCATATATTTTAATTAAAATTAATATTTTTTCATTATAAAATTGTAACTTTGAAATTTGAAACACATGCATAAACAAGTATCATGCCTCTTTAAACTTTGAATTTGAAATTTCAAAATGTACATGAATAAATATAATGACCATTTTTAATCTATGCTAAGTGATATATAATTCCATGCATCTATATGTTCAATTGTAACTATATTTTCAATGTGTAACTTGGATCTTTATTTTTGCATATGACCTTGCCTATGGATTCAAGTATGTATGATTTTTTACATTTAGTCTTTGAAATCTGAGTGTATATTCATGTCATATGCCCCCATAATCTATATCATTTTGCCAATATATGTCATTTATTTGATTTTTAGATCATTTTAAATATTTTAAAATTTGTAATCTCAATTGTATAATGAGTCTATTGATATGATATTAGGGATGAATGAGGAAATGGAAACCATGAGAGAAGAGGAGCTACAAATAGTTAAGGGTGATAGAAAGATGATACAACATCAAGTTGGATAGTGAGTATCTAATTACAAGAAATCCTTAAGAGGAGGTGGTTTGTCAATGATGGGTTTAACCCCATAATGGAAATTAATATGCAAGATCAAGCATCTTGGTGGAGGTGGTTAGATGAAGGTAGGTTTCAACCCATAAGAAAATGGAGAGAGAGCAAAAGATAAGCCTTTAGTAGATGAGAATAAATTATGGTGGGTATAACCCCCCAAAAAAAGGGATGATTTAGTAGAGATAATAAAGAGTGGATAAGATAAAAGGAAGATTAGAGATAAGAAGAAGAGAATTGAAATAAAACTAGAAATGAGGAGTTAGAAATAGAGGAACAAGTGAGACAATTAGTTGAAGTACTTGGTCCATTAGAAGGGAACACCATGGACATTATGATTCATGGTCAAAAGAGTGGTCTTACCACTCATTCCATTTATGTGAGTAAGATCTCACATTTTCAAACTTCAGGTGTCTAATCTAGGAGAATCTAAGGGTTTATTTCATCTTGTGTCAACCAAAAATAAAGTTTCCTATGTTGGTTTAGGTTTTTATGTTTATGGATTTTTCAAAGTGATGTTTTTAACCTCTTATAATTATTCTAAAAAATTATTCCTTTGCCACAAGATAAGTATGGAGACCTTTTATCTAGTTCTATCAGGCTACATGGACCATTTAGTCACAAACATTGGTTAGATTGGTTATTTAACTATGGTGATAATTGGATGGTGATTTTTTTTTAGGTCATATTACCTAAAAATTAAAATTTTAGGTAAATTTTAAAAAAAATTGGAGTTACATTTGTAATGTATTATCTGTTAATATTTGTCCCTACCATATGTCTATTCTATGACACATGGAAATATATTTATTTACCTAAATTATGAATTGGATTTCAAAATTTTGTGATTTGATAAAATAAAATAGTGTAAAATTAGTGTTTCAAAATTTATATCAATTCGATAAATATCGATAAAGTTATGATAGTTTTGGTAACTATCACCCTAAAAATGTAACTTGAGAACCCATGAGTGAATGGTTTGGTTATTTAATGTAGTAATACCTGGGAAGCTAATATTTTTAGAGGTGCTTGATTCTTTACTATTATTCCTACATGAAAAGTATATCATTTTAAAATTGTACAATGATAATTTTTTATAGTTACTTGTGAATGTCTCTATTATGTGACATGTGGAAGGGGTCTCTACTGATAGTTTGGAATTTAATTACAAAAATTAAAATATGTAAAAATATTTAATGTTATGTTTATGTTAGAAAAGTTAAAGGGACATCTCAAGAATCTTTGGATTTCAAGGGGATATTATTGTTTCAAAAAAAAATCTTATATTATTTGGAAGAAGGAGAAAAAAAACTTGAGAAGGGTATGGTTAGTAGAACTTGGTATATTGAACACACATTGATCAAGATGGTTGTAGATAGTCCTCTTTGGCTTGGGAGGAATGACCTTTAGATGAGAAAACACTCAAAGAAATGGTCGATTGGTTAGATAGTAGGGTGGATTTCCTAGTAATCTAGATCCAAGAAGCATGAGCTTCTTTAGAGGCTACCAATCCACACTTTTAAACAATCAAGCATATAAATAAAAAGATAAATTACTTGCATAAATAATAGAATATACTAAAATGTAATACAAGAATATAGATTTGACTAATTGTATAAATAAATAGATTAATATTAATGCTAAATAGATAAGATATAGTTCAAAAAATAAGTAGGGTTCTATGATCAGGTGAGAGGTTAGAAACTAAGATTTGGTTAAGGTTTAGTGGGTGAAAATAGCTTTATATTTATTTGTTTGATAGTGACCATCTATGGTTGGGTGTGACCATCGATGGTTAGGGTGATCGTTAGTGGTTAGAGTGACCATCGATAGTTATTGTGGGTTTTTTTTTTGGATAAGAAAAACTAATTGGTAACATTACAGAATGAGAATCTAGAAGGTGGGTTTGGGTTGGGTTAGTTATAAAATACAAAGAAAGTAACTAATTAATAAAAATATATACTTATATTTCTTGGTTATTGATCTAAATAATGGTCAAGGTATTTAGTTGATGAGTTAGTTGATGGAGTCTAAAGTAATTCTAGTCGAGTAACAGTACTTGGTTGTTGGCCAATGAGTGGCAACACTTTAGATTTATATCATACTTTATAGTTCACTAGTTTGTTGGAAGAATGACCTATCAAATAAATTTTGATACAAGAAGTTCTTGATCATTTGGATCCCTTTTCATTTCCTACTCCTCTCTTTTTATAAGAAAATGGGAGAGGTGGAAGTGTAGGTTCAAGAAGAGGTTTAACTTGTTGTCTAAATTTAGTTTCAACATCCATTGATCCATGAGTGGATCAGGTAAGCTAATTATAAAAAATCAAGGTGGAGTTGATGTTGGAGGTGTTCAAGTAGTTAGAACCTGACCATTGATGGTTAGGCCTAACTATCAATGGTTAGGGTGACCATCATCAATTGAGGATCAAAGTCCAAGTTTGGTAAGAGGTTTAGTTAGTCAATTATTTATTCAGATAACCTAACTTAGGTTTGTGGTCGAAGGGTTTTGAGATGGTCCTTAGGGGTGTTTCAACATCTAGAACTATTGTGTGTGGTTTTCTAGTGTGTACATTTTACCCCTTTTTGTTATGCAGTTTGTATCAGTAAACTAAAGAATAAAAATGGATTATGGGTCAAAGGTTTGGTTTCCCCAGCATAGGAGGAGGTATTCACCCTCAAACTAGGAATTGATGAGGTAAAATAGAATCAGGTGCAAGTTTGATGAGTGGGTAAGTTGGTAATGAAGTGGGTGTTAGGTTGGGCACTAAAGTGCAAACATGTGCACAACGTGAGACTAAGTATGATAGCCAAGATTTTGAAATGACTAGGTTACCATGGTTGGTAAAAATAAGGTTAGTATTAGAAGGACAAGTGATAAGTGGACCATGTGACCGTATGTGATGGTTGGAATACACTAGTAAACTCAAGTCTCCTAGATAAGGTTAATATTTTTTTGAGTATCAAAGGTAGTAATTATTCACATGAAGACATGAATTTGTCAGGTGTGTATAAGGTAACATAAGTTCAAAATATTAAAATTGGAAATTTAGTTAGTGCAGTCAAAAGGACCAGGGCAAGTTTATCACAAAATATGTGATAGTTGGGCCAAAATGGCCAGTGGTGAGGTGACATGGTTGGTGGAAGTATCAAGGTTGGTGGAAAAGAAAATCTCTATTAGTATGAATTTGGATTGGGTAGGTACTTAGTTTGGTGTTATGTTCAAAATTTAGTTGAAAATTGGTGGGGTGGAGGGAAAAATCCTAAAGAAGGTGACCATCGACCTTCAGGGTCAACCATCAGTGGTCACCCTGACCATCGACAATTAGGTTTTAGCCCTAAAAGGGTGAAGACAAAAGAGTCATGATAGGTCTTAATCTTTTATTGTGAAATTTTACCTGTGATGATTATCTCTTTATTGTTTTAAGAGAAAAATGATTACACTATGGTGAGAAAGAGTTATTAGGTGAGGTGGATTGAGTTAACAATATTTGACCCAATGAGGATGTAGTATGGATGGGGGAGAGCATGAGGCTAAGAGGTGGTTCTTAGGGTTCCTCCTTAATGATGGTTGAGGAATGAGGTAGGCATTATATTAAATTGGTGGCTTAGTTTCAATTTGGTAAATTGAATTTGGTTTGAATTTATTTGTTTTTTATCTAGTTATTGGTTTGTTTGACCTAGGTTAAGGTATTTGTTAGTTTTGTGGTTGAATTTGGTAAGTTAAAGTTTAATTGGAAGGGTAGGATAGAAAGGGGATGGTAGAGCTAGGTATAGGTAGAAATTATTAAGTTTTTATGGTGTTTGGGTAGGCAAATTTGGATGGTAGGGTTATGGTTGATCACCAATGGTCACTTTATAGTGATCATCGATAGTTGGTCTCCTAACCATTAGTGGTCACCCTGACTATAAGTGGTCAACATGAAGATGGATTTGGTTCAAATGTTTGTTGAATGGTTAAGGTTAAAGTTGATGGATTTTGGTAAGTTTAAGGTTATTTATTATGGTCCAGGTAAAATAGGTGAATGTGATAGGCTAAAGATAAAGTTTGATAGGTTACAGATAAAGATAAAGGTTAATAGGTAACAAGTGATGTTGATAGGTGATGATTTATAGGTTGATTTTTGAGGTTTTAGATAAGATAGGTTAAGGTTTTTTCTTTGTAGATAAGTCATAGGTATATGTCATAGTAAGCAAATAAAATGAGTTAAATATATTAGAATAGGAGGTAGGTGGAAAAGGTTGAGTTCATAGGTAAAATTTGTCAATGAACTAAGGATGTTGTTATCGATCCTTGAAAACATGTGAGAGGATACATATGAAAGATCAAGTTCTTAGATATTTGATGAGATTCAAAGATGTATGAGTAATGATGATTAGGAGCATATAGAGGGCATGGGCCTTAGTGGTATGAGGTACTATTAGTATGTACCTTGAGATGTGGCTATGATAGTAGAACTCATCGAGAGATGGGATCCTACCACTAATACCTTCTTGTTACCTATAGGGGAGATGGCCATCTTACTTGAAGACATCCATATGATCATGTGGTTACCCATACGGGGGGAGATGATCTACCATATTGAGAGGGATGAGTGGGATAAGTTTATGGAGATATTTTACAAAGATGACATGGATTTCATGAGGTGGCACTCTAGAGGTTTCCATTACACACCATTATATCAGAGGGATGGGGATGCAAGGGTGGGTTTTGACTATGATGATAATAAAAGTTACCTATTATGCGTTGCCTAATTCAAGTAATGGGATATTCCTTTACTTATTTTTAGGGGTGATTATGGAGATGTTTTTGGGTCACATAGTGTTTGTGTAGGCACCTGTGCTACTGGTTCAGATTTACTAAGAGCTATAGGGATTTCATGCCCATAATAGATATGGGATCAGTGTTGGGATTGTTATACATTACTAGGCATATGAACACATCTAGGTGATGAGACTGATGGGGCTATCATGAGAGGGTTATGCTCAGATGGATTTCTAAGTTGGATATATGTGATGGAGGAGTGATTATGACCTCTTAGGACCAAGAGGAGGGGTACATGACATAGACTAGTTTAAGGACTTATTGGATGTTTTGGTCATTGGAGATGTGATTTAGAGACCATATATCAAGTTTCTAAGATGGGCTCACTATGCAAGACACACACTGTCTCTTTAGATCTACCAATGGGTATGTGATAGATGAGAGGGTGAGATAGAGTTGATACCATTTGATAAGATACAGAGGTAGTTGGCCTTATGCAAGATATACTCAAGGTGTTCTCAAGGCATAAGAGGGAGGATGTAGAGTTCCCACTACCTAATCCATAACCAATTCATATAATCTTTGATCATGAGGAGCTACTAGCAAGGATAGAGATAGATGATATAGGTGTCATAGATGGGTATCCTGCATGGTACTAGACATTTTATGTTATGGTGGATTTATAGGGTGATGATGATGGTTGACAGGATATGGATGTTAACCCAACTAGTAAAGGTGGTCAACAAGCTTAGGTGTAGGGGATTGGTGGGCTAGATATATAGGTAGTGACTACTTAGAGGGACTAGAAATAAATGAATTTAGCCATAACATAAGCATCCTTGGTAGTGGCACAAGTATCACTGGTTGTAGCATAAGGTCAATTAGTCACTGTTATATGTGAGAGAGATCAAGTGAGAGCTTAGCTAGCCCTGGTGTTGTAGGAGAAAGACTCTCTTTGGTAAGTAGGAATTGGAGTACTAGTAGCTATGGGACTAGTAGGGACAATCTCTATGAAGAGATACATAGTGATTATGGAGGATCTATGGTATTATGAGGCCTTGATGTTCAAGCATTTTCCAAATAAGCCTCTATGGGGTGATTATAGAGATGCGATGGTAAAAGGTATAGGTACAATGACACCATGTTAGTGGGTCACATCTATAGGTGGCCAAGTAGGTACAAGAGGATAGATTCTAAGAGGTAGTGGTAGCCCAGGATCTTAGAGTTGTTTATGAGACATTATGTATATATATGTATATATGTGTATATATATATATATACATATATACATATATACATATATATACATATATATATATATATATACATACATATATACATATATATATATACACATACATATATATATATATATATATATATATATATATATATAATTGATATGTCATATGATTTTTATATCAGCCTGTGAGTCAATGTAGCGAGATGTATATTATGAGAGTTATGTATACTAGTGTATATGATGTGATGATTATGTGATTATAGATTCATGATTTATAGATATGATCATTACATATGGTTTGTGGTTCATGGTTATGATGTTCATGTTGATTATTTATGATGTGATGTTGATTATGGTTATGTTCATGATGATGTTGATATGGAGTCACCTAGCTAGACATGTGATGATATGCATTTTTAATTTATGTTCATGATGATGTAGATTATTTATGGGATTATGATGTGATGGTTATGGATGACTATGATGATCCTGATATGATAATATGATGTTGTTGATGGTTATTACATTATGACTATTGTTTTTGATGGTGTTGTTTATGGATGTGAGAATTTAATTTCATGTTTGAGATGATCATGTTTATGATATTTGATATGATTATGGTTATGATGTGATTATTGCAATGTTTATGGATGATGGATCATAGGTATATGGATGTGATAAATGGTAGGATTCTAATGATGTTTAGGATATGGTTATGATTATGGTGTATATGCTGAAATTATAATGAGTATATGCTTCCTCACTTAGACTTGGACATGTGGTAGATATGGTTTATGTTATTATGAGGATGTGATGGTTATAGTTAATTTATTTATAGATGTTGTGATTATGATAATGATGT
Source organism: Torreya grandis (assembly GCA_037957365.1). Classification (NCBI taxonomy): domain Eukaryota; kingdom Viridiplantae; phylum Streptophyta; class Pinopsida; order Cupressales; family Taxaceae; genus Torreya; species Torreya grandis. The sequence goes on from JARHVA010010058.1 coordinate 18,097, forward strand.
CAATTTTTTATTATGAGGTGATGATGATATTATGTGATGTGGTTATGAGTATGGTCATTTTGTTTAGATTAGGATGAAACACATAAAATTAAGTTAAATAACAAAGCTAGATGTGAGAAAGAGAAAAAAGTCAAGAGACAAACGTCTAAGTGAATGTATCAACCAGTATAAGAGAGTAAAAAGGAGACATGATGCTTCTTCTTTGGACAAGATTAAAAAACCTAAAGTTGGATGGTCTTAAGGAACATAATCCCTCTGAATTATTTGCATGAGAATTTGTTAGTTGGCAAAAAAGGTGACTTAATCACATAAATGTCAAGTAAGCTCAAAATCCATTGCTTATAGTGTATAATGGGGAGATGGATGAAAATAAAACCTTCTTGTGACACTAAAATGCCTCTTATGGAGGTTACCAAAGAGTTAGTATAAACAAGTCCATGTCATATAAGCTGTAAAATTATCAAAGTCGATTGCAGCTTCCAAATTAGTTTACTTTTATTTGATTTTGATAATAGGTCCTTTGATATTTTTCCATTGGTTGGATGTTTGAGGAAGTTGATCAATTTAGAAAGCTTCCAAGAAATTTATATGATTTGACAAGTGTTTTACTCAACCATCCTTCAAGGGAGTGGTCTAAGTTTGTGTGTTTTGTGTAAGGCTTTTAATATCTATCCTTTAAGGGAGTAGTCTATCTTATATTAAGAAATTTTGATATGTTTTGGTAGATATCCTTTAAGGGAGTAGTCCAAGAATGCTAAAAAAGATACAAAATTATCTTTTCTTGGTTTTTTATATTTTTGCTTTTGCTTTTGACTTTTTTGCTTTTAATGGCATAAACCTACTTATAACGGCTTAGATGCTAACCTTTATGAAGGCACGACTAAAAGAAATTTTCTTTTAGTGATGTGTAAAAGAGTCTTAGGTGACAATGACCATGGGAATCCATCCTATAGGGGTAGATATTACCATGAGAACCATGCCATGTGTAGAGCCATGGTACCCATGTTTAAGATTAGGCTATGGTTTTGATGGATAATCACATGATTTAGCTTTAATCAAGTGTCCCTAAAATAAGGAGATGAATGTGGTTTAGAATCAAGGGATGAGCTTAAGTTAGAAAAAGAGGGAGTTTAATCCTTTTTGACAATAGAACAGATGCAAATGCAAAGCATTAAAGGGCTCAATTTCTAATTTTACTTCAAGAAAGGATAACTGGTAAGCTCTTGATCCATACTTGTGCATGATGATATAAGGTTCAAGCCAATTGAAAGAAAACTTGCCCTGATTATTTTTATCCATATTGGTGACATGTTGATTTTCCTTTAGGATGAGGTCTCTGATGTTGAATTCTCACACCTTAACGTGTATTTTATAAGCATGCTTGATGCATTCTTGATAGATATGAAGATAAGTGAGCATTACCAAATGACACTCATCAAGTAGATCAAGTTAGGATACATGTTCTTGATGATAATAGCTCTCAAAGATGAGAAATTACAAGGATATGTGAAGAGAGGGAATTTGGAATTTGAAAGGCAAGATATCCTCTAGTCAAAAAACTAGAGAGAAAGGAGTATCACCTATAGGGGTTCAAATGATAGTATGATATGCCTATAAGGTGAAGGGGATGTGTAAATGCCAATCCTAACTAGATGAATTAACCATTTTAGTGAGCATGTTGTTGAGATTTTTGTTAAAGGGTTCCACCTATCCATTTTATTATAGATGATAAGGTGATGAGGAACATAACTTGATACCGAGCATGTCACAAAGACCTTGGACTTGTTTGTTTTTGAGATATTTTCCATTATTGGTGATAATTTTGTTAGGAACACCGAAATGATAGATGATGTGATGGTTGATAAAGTCAACAATATTGTTAGATTTTATTGAGACAAGAGGAATAGCCTCTACCCATTTGGTAAAATATTCAGTCGTAGTGATGATAGAATGGTGTCATTGTGAAAAATGGGGGTTAATTTCTCTAATGAGATCTAGATCCCATTGTGAGAAGGGATATAAATATTTGTATATGCAAAGACTATGGCTAGGTGTGTGTTTTAAATTAGCATGTTGATGACATTGAACACACTTTTTCACATAATCAAAACAATATTGGTTAAGGGTGGGCCTATAATAGCCAAGACAAAGGATACATTTAGTGATGACTAGTCCACTAAAGTGTCCCCCACATATCCCATCATGTGTTTCCTTGATAGCATGAGAGGATTTATGAGTACATAAGAAATAAAAGAGGAAACCATCAAATACATATTTATAAATAATTCACCCTAGTATGGTATAACATGAGGTACTCTAGACAAATGCTTGTTGATTATTTTGAGAAAGATCAGAAGAAATGGTGGTAAGGTTGAGATAGTCAAAGGTATATTGATACCAAAGGTTAGGTTGGCTCTCCTCCACATTAAAGATGGTGAGAGAGTCTAATTTGGCATAAGAGGGATAGGTAAGTCTATGGATAATGATAGATAGCTTAGATTCAGAGGGTTTAGATGAGATTTGAGAACCAAGGGAAGTCATAATGTCAACAAACTTGTTTGTGGATAATGAAGTGATTTGGATATGGTAGTGTTCAAATTATGTTAGGAGGATGTTATATAATTATTTTTAATATTACAAACATCATTCTTACACTGGTATGAGCCATTGATTTGATTGACCATGAGTTGAGAGTTACCAAAAATATTGATCATTTTGACTCCCAAGGCTAACATAGTTTGGAGACCTATCACTAGAGCCTCGTACTTGGCCATGTTATTGGTACATTTGAAATATAGATTTAAGGATAAAGGAAGAGTTTCATTTTGAAGGGGAATAAGTATGATGCCTATTCTCCCATCATTTTAACATATTGATCCATCAAATACCATGGTCACTTGATAGGTGAAGTCTCCCTGAGAGAGGGTCATGATGGACTCATTAAAAAACTCAAGAGGAGGTTGATCATATACTAAGGGTACTTTGACCAATTAGTCAGCAATGGATTTCCCTTTAATTAACTTTTGTTGAAGGAAATTGAGGTCAAACTCAGCCAAAAACATAAACCACTTGGCCATACATTTGTTTTGGTATGGTTTAGAGTGCACATACTTGAGTGGGTTAATATTATTGATGACATAAGTCTTATGGTTGAGAAAGTAGTGGAAAATTTTGTTAGCCATGAAGACCAAATATAGGAAAATTTTCTTGATATGAGTGTACTGAGTCTCATATTCTACAATCATGTGGCTAATGTAGTAGACAACTTTCTATTTATGTTGTTCATCCTGATGGGTCAACATTGCCCATAAGGAGTGGTCAGTGGTGAAGATATACAGGTAAAAAGGTTGATCTTCCTTGGGAATAATGAGGATAATTAGATACAAATGGTACTCTTTAAGTAAATCAAAGGAATTTTGATAGTCTTTATTCCACTAAAAAGATACATCCTTCTTTAGAAAATGATGGAAGGGTTAGCATTAGTCTAAGAGCTAAGAGATAAAATGATGAATGGATTGGAGTTTCCCCTAAAAGTTATGGAGTTTTTTGAGGTGGGTAGGAGGAGGAATGTCATCAATTGCTTTGATTTTGGTTAGATCAACTTTGATTCCCTGAAGGGAGATGATAAAGCCAAGGAGCTTTCTCGATAAGACCCCAAAAATACACTTCTTGGGGTTAAGGCCAACATGGTAATGGATGAGTCTCTCAAAGATAATATTAAGAATGGATAAATGGTCTTTATGACATTTGGATTTTCTTATAAAGTCATCAACATAGTCTTTGATAAATTTATGAATAAGGTCATGGAAGATATAAGTCATAACACATTGGTATGTTACACCAGCATTATTTAATCCAAAAGGCATGACCCTATGGTATAAATTCCCTAATGGTGTGATGAACATATTTTTTTGTTGATATTTTAGGGTAATTAGTATTTGATTGTAACCTAAGAATCCATCCATAAGAGATAACATCTCATCATTGGCTTTAAGATCAAATATCTAGTCAATTCTTGGTAGAAGAAAGTCATCCTTTGGGAAAACATGGTTAAGGTCATGAAAGTCCACACAAATGTGAATTACCCTTATGGGTTTGGTGACTAGTACGATGTTTGATACCCATTGGGGATAGTTGATTGGTTAAATGAAATTGATGGATAGGATACATTGAAGCTCTTATTTGATGAGAAGGGTTATGTGGGGTTCATTCACTGAAGTTTTTATCTAATAAGATTGACATCATGATTGGTATATATGTTGTGGGTAGTGATGGAGGGGTTGATTATTGGCATGTCATTATAAGACCAATAAAATGCTATGTTGCAGTCTTGCAAGAAGGAAGGGAAGTCCTAAAGCTCCTCAACATTTAGCGATTGGCTAATTTTTACAATGTAAAAGTTATCCTGAGTGCCCAAGTTGATATCCATGGTGGATTAATTCAACATGGTTGAATTCTTAAGGGTAAGATATTTGTGGATAAAGGAATCTTATACAATAAGATAGGTGAGAATGGAATCATCATCTTAACATTAAATGATATTAATGGTAGGAGAGTCATCTCCTATCATCTTAGGATGGGTTAGGGGAATGGTTATGGTCACCCCATCCTTTTTATAAGCAAGTCTAAGGTGGATCATGTTGATGAAAAAAAAAATTATGGGGATGATGTCAGAATCCTTAGCTATCGATGGTGGAAGGGATGGTGAAAATGGGATTTCCTCATCAATGATGGTAATGGGAGGTGGCTTGGTTTGTCATTTAGGTGGCATGGGACCAAGTACATACTTTTCCTAAGGTTTTTAGGTTTTGATTAGAAGTAACTAATGTGGCATATTTTTATACTAACTTGGACCAAATCCATTCCAATTACTCGTATAAAGGTATGTCTTGGAAAATTCTAGTTTATCTAGGTAGGAGAAACTAGAGGTGAGAGGTCAAGGTGAAAAAGAGATGGTAGAAGTGTCAAGGGTTTTATCAAGTCCCCCATAGATTAAATTAGTTGGTAAGTTAAGGGCCCAAAAGGAATAATGGTTCTAATATTGGGGTCATAACCAGATTGGTGGTCAAGTTTCCCATAGTATTGGAGAGTAGGGAAAGTGGGGTTAGAAGGTGATGCTCCCCTAATGAAAGATGTTGGAAGGTTGATCCTAAATGGTCCATTATGGGGATTTTATTGGAAGGAAAAAATGAACTAGGGGAGGATTCTATGGTAGAAGAAGATAGAGCTTCATATTTTACTAATGAAGGCTTGTTAGATGCAGGAAAAATAACATCATTGGGTTAATACATCATGTTACATGATGTGAAAGGGATTGAGTTAGCTTGTATAGTAACAACTTGACTTTCATGCTCAAATTTAATACACTAGTGTAGGGTAGATGGCACACAACCCATGGAATGAATCCAAGGGCATCTCAGTAAGATTTTATATTAGAATTATCCTTCTACTACATAGAAGAGATTAGGAAGTGTGTGGGGTCCTAAAAAAATGTGAAGGATAATAGTTCCTAAAGTCATGGCCATGGTATCATTGAATGATAAAATCACCATAGAGGTTTCTAACATAATGTTCTTCAATAATTTGAGTTGGTTGTATGCATGAGAGGAGATAATGTTGATACTATCTCCCAAATCAATCATAACCCTCTTGATGTAGGTTTGGTTGATGTAAATGGTAATGAAGAGGTGAGGATCTGGGTCATCTAAATGGATGGGAGGTATTTCCAAATCCTTGAAGGTAACAAGGTTGGAAATGTGAAGAGATCCAACAAAGGCTGCTAGAGGTTATCAGTTTTCTAATTATACCTCTATGTATTACAAATCCTCTATCATCACTTGGTGGTGATGGGGTGAGGTATTTATTAGTTAATACAAACTCATTGGTGAAGCTATTTTATAACTACTCATTGGATTGATTTAGAAGGATTGGATTGAGAGGTTCCCAAGATAGAAACTTTGGGTTTGGTTGAAGGTAAAGGTGCTTGGTGTTGGTTGGGTGATTGGGTGGTGAAAGATGGATATGTCCATAAAATGGACACCTTTTCCTTTCCATTGTCCTTTATTTGAGCCTAGGATTATGTGACCACATGGCTAGTATGGATTAGGAGAGAAGTTAGGCTAGAGGGCTAGTTCAATTCTTCATCACTCTAAGGTGAGAGTGGGGGAGTAGGTGACTGCTGGTCGATGGCTCTTAGTTGTTAGATCATTAGTGGGCTCATGTGAGGTTCACCTGAAAATATGTCATCCTCATGATATAAAAAATGGGCTATCACTTGGAGAGATTTATATTTCTCTATGTCATACCCAAGTGTCCTATGGTATGAATATATTAATCTATCATTGTACTAAGATGATTGACTATGTGGGTTACATAGTCTGATAGGTGGCATGGTTAAGCAATATTCTTATAGTAGCCTATGTAGGATGTTTGATTAAGACTTGGGAAATAGTGGCAAAGGCCTATGGGTCTTAATTTTAGGAGTTGAGGTTAAATTCCCTTTAAGAGTGTGATTAGTGGTAGAGGTTTTGTGTAAATTAATGTTTTTGGTAGATAGTGTCAGCTTTGGTAGAGAGGTTGATAGCTTGGGGTTATAAGGTTTTGGGGTAGATTTTTGAGAGGTAAGCAATTTTTTTATAGATGATTGGAAGATAAGAGGTATGTTCATGGGTGGTTTGATGAAAATAAGTGTGGATGAAATCAAGAGAGATGGTGTAACCAAAATTGGTGGTTGGGTTATGATTGGGATGGTTGGTTTCCAAATTAAGGTAGAGTGATGAGGTCCCAAAATATAGGGAAAAGTGGAGACAGAAGTTAGAGTTTTGGTTTTTGGGTTTTTAGGTGGTTTTACCTTCCTTGTTGTCTTACCTTAAGGTTTGTTTGATATGTTTAGTGGTATTAAATCCAACATAACTGATGAGTGAGTAATGTTATGAGTAGGAAATATGCAAAAGTTCTTGGTGGGTTTGGTTAGTATAGTATAAGGTGATTTGGTGACTTTGGGTGAGTTTAGTTTGATAGTGGTACTATAGTTTTATGTGTAGAGGTGTTTGATGGTTGGGTTGTGGTGATAGTGGAATTGATAATGGAAAAGGGTAGGTTGTTCTAATAAATAAGGTTTATGATTGGTTCTATAAGGGATCCCAAGCTATTGCCAAAAGGTGGCTCAATCTAGTTTAGGGTTGGATATGAATTCTAAGTTTTTAAATAGTCTAAAGAATGGTTTATAGATGGGTATGAATCCCATATTAGTGGATTTAGAGGATAGGCTTATGGGTTTAGGGGAAGGAATAATGAATTCATCTTTTTCTTGATTAAAAATCTCTAATATCTAGGAAGGTAACTTCTCAGTGGGAAGTGTAGGTAAAGTGGTTTCTTCCTTAAGAGTGATTACTAAAGGAAGAGTGTATTTTTGTATGATTAATTAAAATGATAATGTGTGAATGGTTTCCTCCTCTAATGTGTGTATTAAAGGAGATGTTGGTGACTCCTCTACCTTAGTAAGTGGACTAGGGGAAAAGGTCAAGAGGTCAATCATGCCAGAATGTTTCAGAGAAATTTTTCTTATATTCTATGGAAGAAGGAGAAAAGAAACTCAGGAAGGGTATGGTTAGTAGACCTTGGTATGCTTTACATGCATTGATCTAGATGGTTATAGATACTCCTCTTTGTCTTGGGAAGAATGACTTACAGATAAGAAAAAACTCAAAGAAATGGTTGGTTAGTTAGATAGTAGGGTGGATTGCCTAGCAAGCTAGATCTAAGAAGAATGAGATTCGTTGGAGGCTATCAATCTACACTTTTGAACAATCAAGTTCAGAAATCAAAAGATAAAGTACTTGCATAAACAATAGAAGATACTAAAATGTAATACAAGAAGATATATTTGACTAATTTTAAAAATAAATAGATTGATATTAATGCTCAATAGATTAGGTATAGTTTAGAAAATAGGGTAGGGTTCTATGATAAAGTGAAAGGTCAAAAACTAAGATTTGGTTAAGATCTAGTGGGTGAAAATAGCTTGTTATTTATTCATCTAACAGTGACCATCAATGGTTGGATGTGACCGTCTATGGTTAGGGTGACCATTAGTGATTAGGATAGACCATTGGTGGTTAGAGTAACCATAAAAAATTACTATGGGTTTTGGTCTAGTTAAGAAAATTTGATTGGTGAGGTTAAATAATGAGATTATAGAAGGTAGGTTCAGGTTGGGTTAGTTACAAGATAGAAACTAATTACTAAAAATAGATACTTAGCTTTCCTAGTTGTTGATATGAATAATGGTTGAGGTAGTTGGTTGATGATCTGGTTGATGGAGTCTAGAGAAATTTTGGTAGATTAATGGTACTTAGTTTTTGGATGATGAGTAGTAGCACTTTACATCTCTATTATACTTATTGGTTCATTAGTTTGCTGGAAGAATGATCTATCAAAGAAACTATGATACAAGAAGATTTTGATCATTTGGATCCATTTTCACCTCTTTCTCCTTTATTTTTATAGGAAAAAGGGAGAGGTGGAAGTATAGGTTCAAGAAGAGGTTTAAGTTTTTGTCTAAAATTAGTTTTGACATGCATTAATTTGTGAATGCATTAGGCAAGTTAATTATAACAAATCAAGGTGGAGTTGAAGTTAAATTTATGTGGTCATGTGGTTAGAACCTAACCATTGATGGTTAGGCCTAACTTTTTATGGTTAGGGTGACCGTCGGTGGTCAAGGATAAAAAGCCAAGTTTGGTAAAATGTTTAGTTAGTCAGTTAGCTAGTGAGCTAACCTAACTTAGGTTTGTAGTTGAAGGGTTTTGGGATGGTCCCTAGGGGTGTTTCAACATCTGGAACTATTGTGTGTAGTTTTATAGTGTTTATAATTATATTTATATAAGAGAGGAATTTTAGATGGGGTGATAAGTTGTGAAGGATTAGATTTATACATGAGCATAATAAATAGTTGATCAGTCCAATAGGGACTGTATGAGAGTCTATAACTCTTTCATGTAATGGAGTAATCCTGTAGAAGCATTTGTTTGACAGTGTGAGTGTGTTTCCACTTTATTTTTTTAACATACATGTAATGAAGATGCATTAAGTGCATCAAGTCTGAGTATGTGTTGAAAGTGTGTCCATGAGTGAGTTTCCATCTCAAGCAACACTAATATAAAGGTATTCCTTAAGTGGACCCTTCTCATGTGCTTATAGCATATAGAGAACCATATTCTATAAAAAATTTCATCCATTGAATACTAATTGAACCTTTAGTATCATCAATCTATTTGATTAAACTTCTCCAAGTCCAAATTTATTGAGATATGATAGTTATAAACTAATCCTAGCATGTGCATAAATAATTGGTTTGGTTTTGATATTTCACTCTTTCCTATGGTGAAAGTCTAGGATTATTTAGGCATCATGGTCTTTAATTTCTCCTCTCTAGTAGATATGTGTAGACTCTTTTGTGCTAGTCATATTTATCTCCCATTTTTGGTTTTTAAAAATTCATATGGAGGAGGAAAATATAAAATATCCAAAAAAATAAAATCACATATCATAAGAAAATGAAATATTACAGGTAAAATTATATTTTAAAAGTTAGATCACAAAAAAATATGTGATGTTTTTAACACCACTTATTCTAGTCAGAGCTAAAACTCCACAGTTGGCCTCATGGTAATTTGAGGTCTATTGGGCTATGGTAGGCTAGTAGACAGGGGTATGAAGTCTCACTACATCATGATTTATCTATATCTTCTTAGATTCTAGTGTCACATACCTTCTAATTATATTACCCAATATTCATAGTAGACTTATAGATCTGTAAGGGATCTTAAGGAGTGAGGAACACATCATGGGAAGGTAGGGCCATTTTATTTTTCATGTATATAGCCTTCATAGGATGATATATAGAATTTACTAGTTAGCCAAGCTTACAATTTATATGTGGGGTTCATTAGGTCTTTGATATTAATAGTTATTATCCTTTCTTGCTTGATTATAGTGTCTTGTCTCCACTAAGGATTTATACATCACCTTTGTGGAACCTTGCATTCTTGTATCTCCATCATATCTTTCTTGACATCCACTTGATGGATATCAATTTTAGTTGATCACAACCATTTTATTTACATTCCTATTTTTTTAATCTATTTTTAATTAGATTTGACATTTAAATTCCATTTATAACACTTCTTGGCTTTTTATTTTGTGAATTGCATTGTAATAACTTGGGGAATATAACTAGACATTCTTCACAAACTCCCATCACCATTCACATCCATGCCATCTCTGTCATCATAGTTATGTCTATAGATGGTTGTGTTTTCTTACATCATGCTCTAGCACAAGCATTAATTTTATGTCTTAACTCATTGAGGTTTTTTATTATTTTGAAACATGACCTTGTTTGATTTGAGTCTTTTCCTATTTAAATTAGATGTACATACAATCATTTTTATTTTCCCCTATATTTTATGCCAATTATATTTAATTATATTATGTTGTATGATATTTTTAGAAACTTTTCACATATCTTTTCTTATTATCTTTAATAAATTATTACAATTGATATCTCTTTTAACAATTATTTTTCCATTTTATGATTAGCTTTTTATAACAATTTTGATAATATTTCTAACTTTATAGTTACAATGTTTCACATATCTTTTATTTTATGGTAATATTTGCATATTAATCACATTTGGTATGTATTACATTCACATACCCATTTTTATTCATTTTACATCTTTTGTTAGTTGATATTTCTATATACTTAGGATATCATTTTCATTACTTAGTTTTTGTTCTTTTTTACAATGCAATTTCTCTATAAAAAATCAATAAACCAGACATCACATAATAACATTTTACCCATAACATGATACATTATGACCATATTACATTCTATAATAGAAAAACCATAAGTACAATTACATATAAATAACCAAAAATGATGTGTGTGAGTGCACCTACATGCGTACATGCCATCACTTTCTACATCAAAACTACAAAATATATAAATAAGTACATTTATGATCTACCTTCAATCCCCATGTGATGGATGGTGAGGAACCATTATCCCTAAGTATTTTTTACTTTTTTTTCATATAAATAGCTCTATAGAGTGTGTGTATAAAATTGTAGTCTATAAACCTCTCCTCATGTTCTATCCAAATTTGTCTCTAGTTGATGCACTCAGGTCATAATCACCATGTGGGCAATGATATCCTCTATTAGATCTATTTTCATTCTAGTTTTATGCTATCATATCTCTCCATAACCTCCTACTAATACTTATGGTGGAGTATAAACATGTTTTTTCCATCAAATATATCATGTAATAACACCAACTTGTCTAAACTAGTTAACATGTGTTCTAGTTGAGGTTACCATGGGGTCCACCTCTTAATCATATAATGCTTTGATAGTACACCATCCAAAACCTCATGATGTATTTTATTCACCATGGTACCCCACCTCATCACATTTATTGTTCCATCTATAAAATAAAAACCAATTTTGGCATCATACATCAATATTGATCAAAACTACAAGTAAAACTATCATTAGTACCTACCCTGTATATCTCTAAGTCCGAAATAGTAAAGTGATAGTAAAAAAATTAATGAATGTTTCCTTTTTAACTACTTCATGATTCTCCATGATTGTTTCAATACTTGATTAGCCTCCTTAGATAGGGTCATTTTCTTGACTCAAGATAGGTCAAGAAGTGATCTACCTCTCCCTCCTAATAATTAGGATCTACCTACTTGATGATTATGTTCTTCATTACATGACCTATTAGTCACATTATGGAACCTCATCCTTTTACATTTGTACATCATGATTAGTCACTACCTTATTATATCCTTTAATTGTGCATCACCATCACTGACATTTCCCTTAAGTTAAGGCATGATGTGGTCTCAGTATGGGTATCTCCATTGGTATACCTCATCCTTATGCCCCAAATGGATCTATAAAATGTCTCACCCAATGGTGTGGGACAAAAATATCAATCATTATATGCACCAACCCAAAATTCCCAGTACTCAATCACAAGGATGAGGCTTGCACTAATAATTATAATGCCCACTAATCTGACTACTTATTTTTACTACTACTATATGTGACCATGAAACCCATGTGTCTATTGCACCTTGAAATGGCATCCATATGATCTAATATCAAAAAACATTCTATAAAACTAGTTTTAGATGGATTGGATAGACCACATGATCATGTTCAAACCTCCCCACTGAAGGTAGGAGCTCTAAAACCTAATACAAAATTCCCAATACACTAATACATTATAAAAACTCATTGATCCTATAGAAAAATTATATAAATGGGCCCATCATCTAGTGACAAAGGCTCAACATGCTATAAAATCATGTATGAGTTACATCCATACATAAACTCCCATATCATATAAAGCATCTTAATTTAAATCATACCAACATAAAGTGATAATGTATAAGGGCATAACCCCATCCAAATTATGACATAACATATGCATGGTCATAAATATGATGATGTTGTTTCAGATATCCAAAATTATTGACACATATATATTAAATAATCATATGATGATCTTATGCTCATCATACTAATCTAACCTAGTCACCCACCCTAAAAATAATGCTCATCTTCAAGGGTGATGCCTACTTCCATGTTATCCCCGTCCAACACCCATTAAAGGTGTATATAATCCTCTCCCAATGTATAATAAAAATATCAATAATATTGGAATTTAGTGGGAATTTTCACATGTCTATAATCTCAATAAATCCTAAGCAAACTAATCTAGCTTGGTTGATGGTAAGCAATAGCTAAATCTGGTAGCTAACTCATGCCGACACATCTTCATAATTTTTGTCACCTCTACAAAATATAAAAAAATAACATCTAATAATATTTTGATCGATAAATATGAAATAAAATTAAAAAAACTAAAATAATAATTAAATTTTAATGGTCTTTACATTTATACTATACCATCCATTTTATTATTTTTATATTGCACTGAACACCTAAAATTCTATTGTATCAGGTAGTCATAAAAAAATTATACTATATCGGTCATACTTATATTGAATCAACCATCGATACTTTCCTACTGAATTGGACAACACCTAAAATACCATTCATATTTATCACATTTAAAATTATACCAACCTTACCATACAATATCATCTACAAAAATAATTCCTTGACAATATCAACCAGATTTATATTATATTAGCCATGTTTTACACCAATCTCTAATGTATTGGCCACCCCTTATGGTGTCAAATAATCAAATATATTTTGATTTAAATTTTTATAATTCACCATATATGGTATTGATTAGATATATCACTTATATTACATAATTTCATAAGTTATACCATATAGTATCATCCTAGGTTGTGATTTCTCTTGGTCCAACTACATCAACTTAGCTGATATAGTTTCCTGGTGGTGTAAATTTCTTTCCTTAGCCATAATAAATTCCCTTAGCCCTAAATTTTACAATTCATCACATACCCATTACTTATCACATTTCCCCCTACATTTTCATACTCTTTGGGAAAGTTTTTCTACATGGATTTTCCCCCAACACCTAAATTTTTGAAATCTAGCCTATTTACTCAAAATTTGAAAAATAAAATATTAATTACATCACACACCTTCATGGCTCTATAAAATACACCCAACTAACCTCATACACATCTGAACCATCATCCTCAATCCATTGTCTCTTATCATGCTTATTTTGGATCATCGAGGTTTGGTTTTCTGAAAATAATAAATGGACAAATGAGATCATTTTGATTTATGTATAGTCAAAAATTAAAAAATTTAAACCTTTCAATTATTTACCTCCATATTTTGTAGTTTTTCCATATATTTTTTTCGTATGTCCTTTTCACAAAACAAAAGAAGCTTTCAGATCATGGTGAAGTATATAATTTTTACATATTAACCTTGTTTTTTCAATTTTTTAATTTTTCTCTTAGTTTTTAGGTCCACATTTCCTTCTTCTTGATTGGCACCTTATTTCAGCTGAAACACATGCAATTTCACATCTAAAATCAGCAAGGAAAGCGAAGGCACATCTTTTCATTTATTTACTTTAATTTATTTATTATTTTTTCAACATTTATTTTCATTTATGCTCTTTTGTGTTACTATATATCTATCTCAAAGCACCATCTCGTGTTACACTATTGTGACACATAACGAGATTCATAAGAGGTATATGTATACACCTAACATTTTATCTTTGAATGGTTGATCAATGCATCAATATATTTGAGTTCATTCCTTAAAGGGTATACTTGGAATGGGGTGGGATCAGCTTATGGTACTTTTTAATATTTTTTGGCACACTATTAAGTTATACCTTCATTACTATCAATATATCCTCCTCTTAGTCTCATTCCATTTTACATTTATATCTAATTTTTGTCTAATTTTTTTAGTTTTCATATATCCTAATGTATTAGTATGGTTGATACAATCTATTTCATGTTTTCCTTCCCTATAATTTATTGGCATGGATGATACAATTCTATCTTTTGTCATCTATACTATATCAGTCTAGTTGATTTGATTATAATTTTGTCTTTTGTCATATGTATTATATCATCTTAGCCAATTAAGTACTATGTCATCTAACATTTTCCAACAATATTGACCTAGCCAATACCATTGACTTATATTTCAAGGTTAGTTTTGAGTATTGGATCCATTTATATAGGGGTCATATTTATTTCCTAAAAATATGTAACACATTCATTTACTTTGTTTGTACTTATATTTATGATCCTAAGTAGTATTTGGATGAGTTAGAGGTTTGTATTCTTCTCTTGGTGATTTAGTCTTTAAGTGTCTTTGAAGCTCAATAGCAGTAATCAAAATGAGAAGGTAAACTTGGTATTTGAAGTCCCTGACTAAGTATACTTAAGTCTTAATATTTCCATTATAAGTATTAATATTTTCATTATAAATATTCAACCTATAACATCTCTTCCAAAGTGCCACTTGAGATAAGGGGAAGATTGAAGCATCGAATGGTCCACCCAAATGTAAGTATCTCTATCATTAATCTATTTCTTTTCTTTACTTAGTATGTTGATTTCTTATTTATATTATGAATGCATGTGTTCATACTGGCTTACTCTTCTCCCTCTACTGAATAATTTAGTAGAAATATAGGGTTTTTTAGGCTTACAACTTATCACTTTAGGTTGTATAGACTTCCCATTATTTGACCATTATACCAATCACCTTATTATTTATTTAGAAATTTTATCTATCTTGGATTAGGTTACCCTTTTTCATCATTTCCTTACATGTGGCATCCTTTTTATATCCTTGATACACACCTTTATCACAAAATTTACAATTATTATAACAATCACTTACCTAACATTGATCCCTATTGAGATTTATACCCCATGACATAGGTTGAGGACTTTTAACCATTTTATCTTGACATTTAAATGTAAATTAATCTCTGGTAATTCTATGTTAATAATGTTAAAATTGTGATTAGTTTAACTGAATAATTTTACTTTATTTTTTTAAAGATTAATAAATGTCAAAATTTATTAAATGTGATAGCAATAAAATAATATTTTTTACACATCATTTAGTTACATTTAATTTTTGAAATAATAATAAAATCAACTAAATGTAATTAATACTTATTTATCAACAACTCATTTTTTGGAAACACAATGAAATCAACTAAATACAATTATTACTTATTTATCAAAAACTCATGATCTAAGAATATCCACCTTTATCTTTTAAATCATAAATGAATATCAATAATGTTAAAACATAATTTTACTCAACTATACATATTTGCAACATTAGTGGTAAAAAAGTAAATAAGTTCATCCAAATTTAATAAATATAGAAACCACTAAGGTACGTTACAAAAAAATAATGAAAACACACATATACCAACATCCACTACTACATAAGTTAGTTTAATACAATATTATGTCAATACAATAACACAATAGAGCTTATATGAAATAACTCATCATATTGGTATCATAACCATGGGTATACATCATAAATGTTTTAGATTTAGTTGTAGATATGGAGAGCATTATTTGCATACTTTTAATATGACCATAGACTGTTAGTCTTCCACACACCTCCATATTAGGAGTGGCCCTACCCTTAATAAAGGTACCAATAATGGTGATGTCAACATCAAGAAACCATCAAAATAATGTGTAGTACAATCACTATTGAATGAACTAATCATACAGACCATGGAATGCATCATATATCTAATGTGACATCACACATGCATGTAAACTATAAAGTATAGTGGACAAACAATGTATACATCTATAACATTACCTTGGCCAAAGCTTTTCATTATAGTTTTCAGATTTCAAATGATGTTGGGTCATAGTCCACTAAATCAATATTCTTTATTAGAATACATAGCGTCATTATCATTCACATTAACTAATGATGAGTGTTTTATGTGAAGGATCTCTACTTGTTATCACTCATCATATCTTAATGTGAAGCATTATTTTGTGCACAACCCAAAAAATTGCATCTATCATAAGGAATTAACTCAATACAATATGAATAACAAGACTCACTAGAATACATTTTGAAATCATTCAAGCAAAGGTTTAAAAAGCATAAAACTTGTTTAAATTTTATTAAAATTTCCATATTTATTTCTTACTTTCAATATACAAATTTCACACATCTAGAAATACTTCTTCTAATGAATACTTAATAAATACACCAAAATTTCCAATTTTATCAACATAAACCTATTCCAACTAAATAAGTATTCAAATATATTAACATAGGTTCATAACAAGGTACTAACACTTTGAATACATTTTGGTCCATAAGGTATGTTATCAAAAGGTATTACATTCATAATATATATGTTTATGCAAAGTATACTTTAATATACATCATACACAATCTTAATAACTTCACAATTCAACCCCATACTAAAAATATAACGACTATAACTAACTATATAAGCCTAAAACAATCCAAATAGAATTTCCCTAAGGTTATTACTATTGTTCATCAAATATATAATTGTTTATTTTGAAAAAATAACAATAATACCATTATCTATCTTTAATTTTTCATGCAAAACACACAACTCATAACATATCATAAGTATGTTATAAGTTACCAACACCTTCAACTAACTATACAACTTAAAAAGTAAAACTTTTATGTTAAATATGGAATATATGGTCATTAACATATCTTCAAGCTATGTTTATTTCTTAAATGTCATTTTATATATTTAATATTATTATCAACTTATTTTAAGAACATATAATTTAAATAGGTAAAAAATTCAAACAATAAGTTCTTAACATCCATATTTACTCAACAAAGGATTTCCAACATTTTAATATGTATCCTTAATCTCAAGTGAGTTTCCTAAAAGTATAAATTTTTTTGAAACCCAACTTATAATAATGAGTGGTTTTAAATCTATAACTTAACTCTTTTTATAACAATTGATTGGTAAAATAAGACTCTCAATTTCATAGTTAATTTACACACAGTTTATAAACTATTATCAAATATTCTTTCCCTAATATTTTACTACCTAGCTCAACTTTTTCAAAACATCAATACACCATAAAATAACCTATAGGTCTGTAATGAAATTATAAAATATAATTTTTACAAAACAACAAACTAAAATTTCTAAACGTGGATGACAAAATAGGCTTAAATAACATATTGACAATTTTTAATTAAAAAGAGAAAAAACCCATAATTGTTATTCATACAGTTGTCACAATGAACAATTAAAAATCACCATATAAATACATAATAGTGATTTTGGGTTGAAATCCACCCATATTAACTTGTGGGTGAGAACAAATCTCACCCCTTAGTTCACATGGGTGACGTTTCCTTTAAATAAAAACTAGATCTAAGCATATAAACTAGGGTCAAGCTTAAATGTCAATTTTTAATATAAAAAATCCATTTAAGATATGTTTTACAAGAAAAATAACAACCCTTGAGTTTTTTGGGGTATCTAAATCTATTTAACCCTTTTTTAGATGTTATGTTCGTGAAGGTTAAAAGGGTAGAATAGCCTATACACAAGGATGAATAAAACTATTCAATATATATCCAATTAATTGAAAACTTAAATGAATGAATATTCTGAATTAAAATTTTGAGTAATGATCAATATATAAAGTATACTCAAAATATTAGTTTGATTGCATAAACATGAAGAAGAGATAATACTTAGTTTATCTTCAAATGTACATCCTAGCTCTTCACTTTAGCTATTTATACCTTTCCAAAATTGAGTTAGTGGGATCATGGTGTTAATTTTATCTCAAATACCCCTCTATTAATAAGTATTACCTATATATACAATACTCTAAAGAGGGCCTTAAACATATGTAGTTCTCCCCTAGGTGTTAGTTTGTGTGTGCATAAGGGTGAAAAACACTATATGCAAGTGCATGTAATGATCTACCTTGTAACCTAACAAATATTTTTCATAGGTTATTAATTGAGTGATTTAGACCTATAATATGACTACTCATAGAATTGATATAAAAATAGGGAATAATAGGTTATTAGAACTTAATTTTGCAATTGATTAATTGAGATTGAATTGGTGTTTTCTTGGTATTTTATAGATGAATAATCAGTAGGCTTAAATTTTTATTTCTTCTGAACATTTTGGAAATATACCATGGTAGGGTTAAATTAAAAAATGGGATGACCCATAAGATATGAAATATTTACAAATTAGATGAATTTTGAGGACTAGATTATTGGTTTATGTTTTATACACACCCTCAGAGTTCTTTATGAGGTTGCCTCTAACATTTTAGGATTGATAAATAGAATCACTCTAAGGCATGAGTTGTAGGGTATTAAGTTTTATAACAACCTAATAGTGGAATAGTGGTTGAGTAACACAAATTGTTTACCATATGTGAGTTGGTTATGAGTGAACCTATATCTACCTAGAGTGAGCAGAATGATAATGGTTTATAAATAAGGTCGGTATGAATGTTAAAGAAACATAAAAAAGGGTAAAAGTATGGTAGAAAAAGAAGGTCCATGGAATTCCAAGGGTAAATCCTTCAAGGCTAATATTTGAGCTCAAGTAGGATAGGGTATCTATACCAATGCATATTGCTAGATATTTTAGCACACAAATAATCAAATTTAATTAAGGAGTCAAAGGGAATAAAAACATAGTATACTTAAATGTTCATAAATCAAAGGTTGACTAATTTATAGATTGTTATTGCACATCTACAAGAGGATTATGATAAGCATGTAAAATATTCTCAAATCAGTTATTGATAAAAATGAAAGATTGTATTCAAAATAAATAATTTGTACATAATTTTAAGAACTAATATACTAAAATTATAGAACATCCAAGAAATCCATATAATTTGAGAAGAATAACTATTTTCACATCAAGACCAAGTCAAGTATAACTTCTTTGAATTTATTATTAATCTTAATAGCCAAAATTCTCTTCCCTTTGTGATGGAGAGGTTACATGTATATATAAGCTTGGGGTGGGGAAGGCCTCATCTCTTCAAGCTATGTATAATTTTACAATTCTAAAAATATAGAACCCTTATTTTAAAATTCATGAAAGAATGCATGTTACAATGATAATAGTCAAAAAAGGACTTTCCAGGCAAAAATAAATTATGCGTGTATAATAATAGATGGGGAACCAAAGTCCCAATTTGATAAGAATCATGTAAATAAATAATTATTTCAAAATTATAATATTGATTCCATAATACTTTAATAAGTTTATGAAGACACTAAAATTTCAACTATGGTGTAAATAGAGGGTTTTATTTAAGTTGGAGACACTAACTTCTAGTTGAATGCATTGTGGATCTATAAGATACCTCCTTTGCCTTCAATTCTTCACCTAGTGCATATGTATTTTCAAATTATTTATCTATGGCCTTAAAATTCAAAAGTGAGGGCTTTAAAATATTGATAGATTTAGCTATTAATATATCTTGTTATACACTTGATATTTTAAACTTAATCACTAAGGTTAGCTCTTGTGACCCTATCTTTATAAAAACTTACCAACTATTATTACTTATTCATTTGTATTATATACTAAAATTTTAACTTATTATTTGAATTATGATGCAACTAAGTGGAGTAGGTTTTACAAATTGTCTCGATTCACAAGCTCCCTTATTTGGGTGATCAGCCTAGTTACCCGCATCTTAGCCAAAAATTTTAATGCTTCAGCTTCATGATTTAAAAAAATACCCATCAAATTATTCATTGATCTATGCTAATTTAGAAAGGTGTCCCTTTTAGAAATGACATAATTAAGTGAATAAGAAGCATCCATGTTGGTCATCAAGTTCAGTTGATCAAAGCCACTTATTTTGGAACACTAGACTAGTAAATTCAACCTTTTTTCCTTATCTTTATCTTGTTCCATAGTGTGACTACCTATTCTCTATGGGCTTGAATAAATACCTTGAATATTATAATGTTAAGCAAGATGTCATATATCTTAACAAATACACTTTGTACCTTAGTTAGTACTTCTTGAGGATAATATATGATGTTCATCTATTTCCATCTCTTCAAGGCCTACCCAATGCTTTGTTGGACTTATTTCAGCGTTAACCTAGTAGAACCAACAAGAGTATTAAAATCCTTAATGTACTCCATAGGGTCATTTGGGTTCCCCTTGGTTCTTTTGGATAGTTTAAATAAATTATACCTCTGCCCTAGCTCTATCTCTACTTTTGTCCTTGTATTTATTATTTTCCTCTTCCTCACTCTTTTTATAGTCCAACTCTCTTTATCAAAAGTTGTAGAAACTATGGGGATATCAGCCATAACTAGATTATACCTTTG
This sequence comes from Torreya grandis, assembly GCA_037957365.1. Classification (NCBI taxonomy): domain Eukaryota; kingdom Viridiplantae; phylum Streptophyta; class Pinopsida; order Cupressales; family Taxaceae; genus Torreya; species Torreya grandis. Next base: position 39,007 of record JARHVA010010058.1, read on the forward strand.
ATCCTTTAGATTTTGTGTCTCCTTTACCCATTAAGGAATTATCAATTCACATGTATCTTCTCCTTAGGTAATTTATGAAGATGTAGAGGGATGAGAGGTCATAGGAAGGTAAGTGTTTATTAAGAGAGATATGGATGTAATTTAAGAACTTATTTGTATGGGAACTTGTGGAATATTTTGGCCCACTACCTGCCATGGAGAGGCCTACTTTATTTATGTCATATTAGTGAAGAATTTGGATAACCTAGGTGTTATTTCCATAATCATAGTTACTTTTGGTAAAGCATGTGATTGAGGCATGGGAAGCCCAATCTAGGTTAAATTTATTCTTAGGGTTGGTTGTTTATTGAAAAGGGACACAATAACCAAATTCTCAAAATAGACCATTTTAGGAGTCTTTATTAAAATAATTTCAAAATATATGGTAGTAACTTGGGAAGTAAAAGATGTAATACTAGGCATTAATGGAGGCAAACTTATAGGGAACCTAAATAATAGGTAATGAAGAAATTACCTCAAAAACCTTTTTATTTTGATCTGAGGTAAGCTTGGTCAAAGTGTCTCCTTCTTACTATGTTCCTAGACTCAAAGCCTTTGCTTTCTGAAGCTCAACTTCATCATCTAGTTGTGCTTTCCCAACATCTAAATCTTATTCTTATGATTCATAGTTAATTAGATATTAATTATTATGGTTCCTCCTCTTCTTCTAGCTCCATTGTATCCCATGTCTCCTGATCTATTTCCTTAGAAACTTTTTCAATAAAAACAAGGCCAAGAGATGTCCTCTCTTCTAAATTTAATCCTATGGAAGAATCATGGGAATCCTTGGGCTTACTAAGGTAGGTTAAGATAGGTGGAGTGGATGGTGGAAGAGATGGTGTAGGGGTTATGATAACAACTATGGTAAGAAGTGGATAAGTATGTGATGAAGTGGAGGGTGTGTAAATTAAATAAGTTCCCTTAGGAGATATAGGATATTTAAGAGATCCCAAGGGAGTTAGAATTGAGGTAAAATAATATTGCAATAATTTTGATAGACTTACTTGTACAATAGTGGTAAGTGGAGGCAAAGGATTCATCACAAAATTATTCTTCCTTTGGTTGGCTGGGGTAGCTACTATATTTTCCATAGTTGTAGTTATACCCAAAACTTGCTCACAAGAGGTTTTGGAAGGAATCTGAGGACTAGGAGGTCCTCTTAAAATTCAATTTTTCAACTAAGGATTTGATTCCTTTTAACTCCTAGGTTGATCTCCTTCTTCTTCTATGGCTTGATATTTTGGAGATAAAGGTTGGTCTGGTTGCTAACATCATTTAGGTGGATATGGGGGCCATTGTTTGCCCCATACATTCTAAGCTTCCTCCTTTGTGGCCTCAATATTATATTGTAGATCCTAGGATAATATCATAGATATCTTCTTATCCCTCATCCTGATCCATACCTAGGAGTCATCTGAGACATTAAATAAAACATGGTCATGGTCATAGGTTTGATGACCATAATAAACATGAACCTTATTCTCAATGATGGTCTTTAGATAACATTTTATCATTTTCCTAGGGTCCCATTCTATGAATGGTTCCAACTACAAATTTTAGGTTGTCCTAGGCTTACTATCTTCTATAAAATGTGACCTAGTCATGTATTGGTGGTGTCCAATGTTGTAAGGTGTTTTGAAAAAATAGGCCAAGTGTTTCTAGTCAATTTATTCATCAATATTGTTAAAAAAAAGCAATATATATCTTTTTATATAATTTGTATAAGAATATGGTGAGGTAGAAATAAAGGATCAACCCTTGTACCCTCTACTTGGATGGTAGTCACATCTAGCTACAACCAATAATCACCCATATTTTTTAGTATTCTTATGATGTTCTTAGATAACTTGGTCATTGGTGTACCCTACATATTTTGGGAGATGTGAGGGTATACCTCATTTCTTATTATTTTGATGTCATCTATATACCTATGAATAAACATGAAGGAGAAGTCTTCTCCTACCCTATTCCAAAAATATTCTATGAATGGATGCCTTTATTATCCATAGGGTTTATACATAGTAGCCATGACTAAATTTAGTAGATAAAACATCATGTATAAATTCCCATACTTAGGTCTCCTATTAGCATAAAGAATTTGTGATTTCAATCTAGTACTTATTATCTCTCCCAGGGATACCCATTTTATTATAGTTAATAGTTTTTCTAGTAATGGTACCCATTCAACTTGGATGTATGCAATGCTCAAGAATATATATATAATATATTAAATAGTTCAATTGTAATGGTAATTATATGTCTAAACTTGATAATACACTTGGTGGAAATTTCCCCCTTTGGATTCAATATTTATCCCTTTGCTAACCACTAATTCAGTTTCCATTCCATAGTATGGTGCTCAAGCCACACATTATCTAAAACTTGATTATATGTAGTTTTATGGAGAGGGAGCCTAATTTACCATTCAAATAACCTCCATGATATGTAGGAAAAGGTAGTTTTAACCTTCCTCAATGAAGAATATCACCATAGTGGTCCCATGGATGAACAAAACCTTTAAGAGGTCAATACATGCCATTAGCTCTGGCATGGCCATAGCCTAGTAGAGGGTCTATTCCTTGATTGGGATTAAGTCATCTATGTACTATTTGGTTTCTATGGAGATTTTGTCCTCAACCTAGTAGGCCTAAATTGACTTGACCTCCTCCCAGAGAGCTGAGTAGTAAGGGAACTTGAAATTCAAGGCACTCCTTTCAAATAATGTATCCCTATATTTTATTGATCCCACAAATGAAAATGGGGATGGGACTAAGATATTACCTTGTTTTGATGTCGAGGCCATTTTTATTGTGTAGTCATTGTAACTCTTACAAAGTTTAAAATTGGTTCATTTCGTGCTCTATGAATGAAAAAAGATAGGGATTATTGGATGCGTAGGAAACTCTAGCATACAAATGTTTATGATCAAAGAAATAATAAGGTGAATGAAATGTTTATAGATTTTGTATATATCATTTGTATAATTGTGTATTAATTGAATTCATGTGCTTTAAATGCTAATAATGAATTCTCATTTTTAATGTTGATTTTGATTTGAATATGCCAGTCAAATTTGATGGGTGCCCCTTATTTGCCAAATGTCATTCTTTCATTAATTATTCATGTCCAGTCATCACTTTAAGATAGCTACTAGTCATTCATTAACTTACTTCTTTGCCACACTATTACACCTTTATTCCTATGTTTTGGATTTACTTTCCTTGAGTAGTACCACATGTCATGTTATCATTAACTCATCCCTTTGTATTTATTCACTATGTTTGAGAGGTTCCATAGTAGCGAGTTAATGTGATTGAGCCATTTGGCATGATATAAAAGAACTAGAAGAATAGAAGCTCATATCATTAGATGGGTATTCCTTTCAGTAAAAAGCTTTCCATGTCATGGGTCAATGTGATTGAGACATGTGGTGTGATCTCATGAAGCTAGAGACTTAGGAACTCAAAGCATTAGGTAGGAAACCAATAAACCATTTACTTAATGACTATGTAGATTAACGTAAATATGCCATGTGTTAGCCACTTAGGTCCATGAAAGCTAAAGAGCTTAGGACACTATATTGTTAAGTTTACTAATGAATAAGTGAAATTATTGTAGTTATGTTTTAGCATGGATATGCCACGTGGCATGTTTATGGAGCTTGGGAGACTTGGAAAACTCAAAAGACTTAATATTTTGTAAACATCCAAAATTATAAATGATGTGAGATCCAAACATGTCATAACTACATGAGATATTTATTATGGGACTGATTTGGAAGATATTGATGGTATTCATCTATTAATCTTATTATAACATGTACATAATAAGACAAAAAAAAATAGCTATGTTAGCCTATAAATCATATTCAAGTAAAAAGTGATAAACAATTCAATATTTGAGATGACTTAAGACACCAATTTAATCTTAGATTGTTACAACTTTTACTTGTTTAATGCTATATTTTGTATAAATAACCCTTATGATAAATGTGTGATATCCTAATCATATATATTTAGTCTCATAGATCCTTAGGTATGTGTTTTTAAGACAATGGGTCCTTATTTTTAAAATTTTGAAAATGGGGTGTGTGTGTGTGTGTGTGTGTGTGTGTGTGTGTGTGTGTGTGTGTGTGTGTGTGTGTGTGTGTGTGTGTGTGTGTGTGTGTGTGTGTGTGTGTGTGTGTGTGTGTGTGTGTGTGTGTGTGTGTGTGTGTGTGTGTTAGGGGACAACAAATGGCAACTCACAAGGGAAAATAATCCCAATTATTTTGATAACCCATAATTTTATAATCATATTATAACAAAATTTTAATTTTAATCAATACAAAATAAGGAAATCTAACTTATAGAATAAAACTCCTACTTCCTAATGCAACATAATAACCTTATAAGTCCTTAGATAAGTGTGTGGTCTTGTGAAATTAATTTCTTTTGGGAATAAATATTTCTACAAAGGCTTGAATAAACATTGTAGGTTTTACCTTGACTTTGAATTTTTAACCAATGAAAAATAAAGCTTGGGCATTGTTCAGTTGTCAGTTAATCATCTATATCCCTAACAGAAATACCTCTGGTTCCATTAAAAGCCTTGCTCTACTATCATACAGGTATCCATAGCCATAGTATATTTTTATTTAATCACCAATCCCCCATAATTTTTATATTTTTTTCTAGATATAGAAAGGTTAGGAACCACTTTTGGTTGGATGTATGAAAAACTTATTTGTTAACATGTTCCTATTGGTGTATATTCGACCCTAAGTTGATCATCTTCGATCCAATTTTTAACATATGAGAGTGTAGTGTATCTTTGGAAATGGGAATATTTTATTTAATTTTCATTAATATATTATATCATGTGCCAAAATTTGAGTAGGATTATTTAATTTCAATTTAAACTAAAATTTAATCATAATACATACCCCAACACTAGAAGGTCTAGTACTTGTCAGAATATATTTTTGTGAGTACCTATTGTTCTCCATTTTAGTATCATCCCATTTCATTTTTTCATTTTATCTTTTATTAATTTTAGTAAATTTTTTGAGATAGTTATGCAACTTTTAAGAAACTAATCTAGAAAGCATGAAACTAAGCTATCAAAATCAGCAAAACTACTTTAAAGGAAAATAAGTGCAGAAAGAAGGAAATATAATATAAAAAGCAATAAATCTATTTTATAAAGTATGAAATTTATCTATTCATACTATAAATATCCATTTAAATTTTACTTTGATGCATTCCTATTTGGATCAACCATGAAGTAATGATTCAAAAATTGTCCATTGATTGGAAAGGTGAGGTCCTTATCTTGGAGATCTTTTAACCTAAAGACATTATTTCCTAGGACTTAGGATACATGGTATGGTCCAAACCAAAATGGAGTGAAATTTCCATGTTTCCATTTATTTTCATGTGCTTAATCCCAAAGGAGTGCTAGGTCTAAAAGCCTGAAAGCCTTGATTTTGGATCTTTTGTCAAACTAATGTTTGACAATATCCTAATGTTTGTTGAAGCTGTGTAGTGTTTTAGTTCTTATATCTTCTATTTATACTAACTCAAGTATTTTTTAAGTTATTCTCTCATCTTCACCCATATATTTATACATTAATTGGTATGTTAGTAGGTTGAGGATGATGGGAAAGATTGGATATCATCCATACACCATTATAAAAGGTGAAGCCTTGATATCTTACTTGTCCCTAGTTTAGTCTACCCATAATGCATATTTTAGTAAGTTATGATATTATCTTGGTTTATTCTAAATATATTTAACTATGGAATCCATTAGGTTCTTATTAGTCAACTCAACTCTTCCAGTTCTGTATGGGTAATGGCTTGGATAAAACTTGAGGGTGATCTAATTATGGTAGGCCCATTCTATGAATTCAATAGGTTAGAATGCCAAACCATTATCACAAATCAATGAAATAGGTATGAAAAATTAGGTGATTATATTTCCCTCCAATAAATCAATAACATACATGGCTCATGAATTCCTAGTATCAATAGCCTCTATCCACTTGGTATAATAATTAGTGGCCATGAGGATGAACTTGTGTCATGTTGAAGAATTTGGATTTATTACCCCAATAAATTCCAAGCCCCATTGAGTGAAAGGGCATCCTTCAATGAATGGATGTAAAGGTATGGTAGAATTCAATTCTCTCTTTGTAAACACCTAGCAGTCATGGTAGATTCTGACATGGTTATGAGTGTCCTTGATTATTATAGGCTAGTAGTAATGTATACTTAGAATCTTATGGGATTTAATATTTCCAAAGGGCTATTTGCTACCAACCTTTTGATGTACATTGTCTATGATGTCCTTATCTTCCTATTTTGAAATGCACCTTAGGTAGATGCCTTTAGAGTTATTTATTTAAAGGACCCATTTCTTGATCATGAAGTGAGTTTATTTGCGCCTAAGGGCTCACATTTGCTCTCTACTCAACTCTGGAGGGCATATCCTTATTAGTAAGTAATGAATTATATGTGAATACCATTCTCCTCTTGGTACTTGGGATTCATATCTTTGGTCAATTTGGATGCATGGGTTATTTTGAGTCATTATCTAGATGAGGACATAGCCTCGTACCATTTATTTGGCCTAATTTCAAGGTCAAACTCCTAAAGTTTGGCCATCCATTTACCTCTCCTTTCTCCTAGCTCATTCTAGCTGAGTGTGAGTTTTATGGTTGGGTCAGGGACAATGACATATGTCTTATTTAATATAATATAATGTCTAAATTTAATGAATACCTTGATCAAGGAATATATCTACTTATTTATCATGGAGTAATTTAGTTCTTCATCCTTCAAGTTGGTACTCATGAAGGCAATGGGGTGATCATTTTATTATACCTTTTATGTCAATACTATATAAATGGTATGTTATGAAGTGAAAACATAAAGATAGAAATATTTATTGAAATTTAGGCTGATCAAGATTGGGGCTTGAAAAATTTGTATTTCAATATCTTGGAATTATTTCTTGGCTTTCATCATCCACTCAATCATGGCATCTTGATTCTATATGGCATTTAATAATTTGATGATTTCTACAAAACTAGAAGTTGAACTTTCTCATGAATTTTATTTTACCAAAGGACTTTAGATTCTTCTTATTGTTAAGTGATCTTATCTTGGACAAGGACTGAACACATTCTAGGTCAATACATATGGCCCAATATTTTTCCTTAAATCACCATGAAAATGTATTTCTTGGGGTTTAAAGAAACTTTATATCTCCTACACCTATTTGGAAATTTTTATAGATGGCTTACATGGTCATCTCTATATTTATAAAATACCATGATATCATCCATATACATGATGATACACTTTCCCACCAGTCCCTAGAATGTGAAATACATCACTCTTTAGAAATTGGACCCTACGTTGATCAGGCTAAATAAAATCCTTTTATATGCAAAGGTCCCCCATTTGGTGGTGAAATTGGTCTTCATCATATATTCCACCTTAAACAATACTTGTTTTTAACCTAAGAATCCATTAAATAAAGACATCATCTCTGATCCACTTACCATTTGTATTACTTTGTCCAAATAAGGTAGAGGATAATTGTCCTTTCTTGAGGCTTTGTTTATGTTCCTAAAATTCATAGATAATCTGAGTTCTCCATTATTATTTTTTGACTTGTACCAAATTAGCTACATAGGTTGAGTGCCTAATTTGGAAAACTATCTTGGCATCTATAAGATTTTTTACCTCAGTCTCTATGAGCATTTCCAAGACTAGATTTATTGGTCTTTACTTCTATCTAAAAGGCTTATGTTCTAGTATTAAAGGGTTGGTATGCATAATGACCTCAGGATCAAAGATTTTTAGATCATCATATGTCCAAGTAATGACATCCTTATAATTTTTAAGTGATCCTTTCATCTTTTTTTTTCACTTTCCATACAACTTAGACCTATATTCACCAGTTAGAGAATCTAGTTAGTCCCCAATTTTTCCTTGGTGGAGTTAAATTTGGTGGCTTTGAGATACTTTTTCTACTATTCCTAAGGGTTGACATCAAAATCTCTATCCAAATAAATGATTCCCAAGGTATTTCTATTCTCTTTCAGCTATATAACCCCTTTGTCACCCATATCTTTAGTCTACATAAGTTGGATATCTCCTCCATCTATTATTTGGGCTTCAAAATCTCTTTAATTATTTAGGAATTATATGATTTTCTAATCATTTTCAAATACCAATATAATTTGTCCACATTGTTAAGGATAGAAGGGAATGTAACCAATTCCACTAATTTTTTTTCATTTTTGAGTCTTGAAGTGGTGGTATATTAGTGATGGAGGCTACCAATGAATTAGTTATCTCATTCTTCTCTATTGGGAAGGCCTTGATGTTAAATACTTCAAAGGATTTGATCAAGTCCTAAGATTCATGTTTTTATTTCTTTAGGTAATAAATCTTGAACTCGTACTTAGTTTTTATCTAGTTTACAACCAGCTATAAATCATCAAATACTAGTCATTATTTGACATTCTACATCAATGTGAATTGTAGGCCTAAGATCAAGGCTTCATACTCAGTCCAACTATTTGTGTAAGGGAAATACAACCTATTATTAGTGAGGTTATATTTACCTTATGCATCTATTAGGACCACACCTACACTAGAAATTTGCTTTGAATGAGCTCCATCAAAATGTAGTCCATAATTATGAATGACCTTCAACTTCTTGTTCATGCAATTGTTTTTTGTTGGTGAATATGTACACACCTGTGTGTGTTGATATGTAGTCAACATGATCATTTTAGTGTTATACTTAGTGATCAAGTACTTCATTTTGGGCTCTTTATAAACCCTAATTTTATTTGGCACCCCCTTCTAAGGTAGCCACATGTGGGATAAATCAATGGCCATATATCCATTTAGAATTTTAGACCAATCTCAGCTTAATAATAAGTTATATGCCTACGAGATATGAATGACCAGGATATTAATATTCTATTATACATGTAGATCTAATGCTAGTTGTATGTGCACATTTGTCAATTCTTTGACACATGGGACTAAGTATTTATCTAAATGTAATACCACTCTTTTTAACTTATTAGGGGTCAAACCCAACTTTTAGCAAATAGTTGTAGGCATTACATTAGATAATGCCTAGAATCAACTAGGAAATGGTGCACATTCTTTCCAAAAATTCAAACTATTAGTAAGAATGGTAGTACCTTAGGTTTATCCTTATACATCATTAAATTTACATGAGTAGTCTTGGATTTGTCAAAAATCCTTTCTATCAAGGCCTTGAGTAGTAGCTCTATTTGTTTAGTTATATGAACTAGCTCATAAAGACTGATGTTGGATTTAATATTTTTCATGTCTTCTAAAATATTTTATCTTCTCTTGCCCTGATGCTTGAATCTCTGTGACTGATCCTTGTTATTAGGAGGAGGTTTATTATCCCTCTTGAGTTGAGGTTGATTCTCTCTCCTTGGCAGTGGTGGATTATTATTAGAATTCATATTAGGAGTGGTGGAACTATTACTAGGGGGTTTTAAATAAGTCATATGATACTTAATCCTCAAGTTATAGTTGTTCCTAACATACTAATTTTGATATAAATAATGAACCTCATTTATGTTTTCTTTAGGTTCATTGTCATCTTCCCCTAGAAAGGGGAAGTCATATGTGTCAAAAACCATAGTCGTGCTAGGGTTTCCTAAAGAATTTAATGCATATGGATCTTGATGACTTAAATTTTTTTATTTTCATTTGACTTCTTGCTAGAATATTTCAAAAGCAATGAATAATTTAATATAATATAGTTCTCCATGTTATATAGTTTTATGGACCCAACACTAGTTTGGAAGAACTGCAATTATAATATTAATCTCTGGAATCTTGTTCAAAAGAACCTAATGTTCCTGATTATTCCCAAATTTGTTGAAAGGCTTTTTGTACATTTGGAACCCATAACCTTGATTATTTTAGTTAGAATTTTGTCCACCTATATTACCCATATGTTTTTTCATATTGAAGAATTCATTACTCAATTTTTGTACCATTCTCTAGATTGATTCCATCTTAGTATTATTTGATTTGGGAGCATTATCCTATGTGGAAGTATTATTAAATAGTAAATAAGGTTGAATCTAACCTTAATGGATAGAAGCAAATTTATTCAAGAAATTGGAATGTTAATTATGGTTATCATGGGTTAATGGTAATTGATTATGGATTAAGGTCTAGTTTTGTGCCATAACATTCTGGGTCACATTAAGAATTGGGTTAAAATTAGGGTAGATTGGGCCAAGACTAAGTGGAGGCAATGATTAAAATTGAGGGTATAGTTTTTTGTCTATATTAATAACCTCTATGTAAGCTAGGGGTAAGGTACCAATAATGATATCCCTTTAAAAAAACACAATAGTCATGAAATCTGAGGAATTTTTATACATTTTTAGGGCCAAAAGATCATTAGGATAAAAGGTAGACTCTAATCTAATATACATATTTTTAAATCAAGCATTGAAAGCTTAGATTGGATCGTTGGGATCTATTAACATGTTATATAATTATTAATAGATAACACTTACACTAGTAATTTGGCCAAAGTGGGATAAAAAAGTATCTTGGCATTCCATCTAGGTTATGATTGACCCTTTCAGAATATTTATAAACCATTCATAGGATGATTATTGAAAAATGAAAGGGAATAGTATATAATCCACATAATCATGAGTTACATTTAGTATTCCTAAAGTGGAATTGAAGGCCTTTATATGTTCTTATACGATCCTTCTTAAGGGAGAGAAAGAGGGGAGATAGTTCTTCAAATTTATAGTCAAATCATGCACCACTTCTACTACATTGATATCTGAGCTAGTAAACCAAGTGTGGCTTTTAGTGGGGGGTTAGGTTGAAGTGTAGGACTAAGAGGTGGGTTATACGTAAAATCCATCATAACTATTAGATGATGAATTTATCTTCTTGGAGATTATGAATCTTCCCTAGATCTCATATAAACCCCTATATCATACCTAACCTTTATATGGATCTCTAAAGGTGGTTGTAATAGGTTATTGTCTAAGGTTAACCTTGTTAATAATATGGGTTCATCTAATGCAACCCAAGTTATTTTACTCCTTAGGAAAGAGTAGAGGTTGGCAGTCCTTCTTTTTAGTGCCAATTTGAAAGATTCTATTGATGTGGGTTTTATACACACCCTCATATTTTATTATGAGGTTGCCTCTAAAATTTTAGGGTCAATAAATAAAATCACTCCAAGTCATGAGTTGTAGGGTATCTAGTTTTATAACAACATGTTGGTAGAATACTGGTTGAGTGACACAGATTGTTTGTCATGGGTGAGATGTATATGGGTGAACCTAGATCTACCTAGAGTGAGTAGAAGGATGATGTATTCTAACTAAGATGGGTAGGACTATAAAATAAACCATAGAAAGAGGGAAAAGTAAGGTAGAAAATGAATCTCCATGGAATTCTAAGGATAAATCCTTTCAAGACTAATATGTAAGCTCAATTAGGATAGGGTATCTATACCAATACATGTTGCAAGACTCTATAACACAAAAACAATCAAATACAATTAAATATTCAAAGGAAACAAAATCATAGTATACTTAAACATTCATAAATCAAAGGTTGTCTAATTTCTAATTGATATTGCACATCTACAAGAGGATTATGATAAGCATGCAAAAGATTTCAAATCAACTATTACTAAAAATGAAAGACTATATTCAAAATAGATACCTCATACAAATTTTAATCTCTAATATACTACAATGATGGAACATCCAATTATTCCAAAAAATTGGATATGAATAAAGATTTTCACATCAAGACCAAGTCAATTAGAACTTCTTTGAATTTAGTATTAATCTTAATAGATAAAATTATCCTCACTTCATGGCTAGGAGGTTACATATATATATATATATATATATATATATATATATATATATATATATATATATATATATATATATATATATATATTCATCTAATTTTACAATTCTAAAAATATATAACCCTTAGTTCAAGATTCATGTAAGAATGCGTATTACAATGATAACAGTCAAAAAAAGATTTTTTAGTTAAAAATGAATTATGCATGTACAATAGTAGATGGGGAACCAAATTCCAACTTTGATAAGAATCATACAAATACATAATTATTCCAAAATTAAAATATAGATGCCATGCTACTTGAATCAACTAATGAAGACATTGTGATTGTAACTATGGTGTAAATTGAGGGCTCTGTTTAAGTTGGAGACACTAACTGCTAGTTACATGTGTTGTGGATTTATAAGTTTCCTCCTTCGCCTTCAATGCTTCACCCAGTGCATATGCATTATCAAAAAATTTATCTATGACCTCAAAATTCAAAAGAGAGGGATTTCAAATACTAAAATCTCCAACTATTAATCTATCTTATTCTAACCCTAAGCTTTCAAACTCAATTGGTAAGGATTCAGCTCTTGTGACCCTATCTTTAGTAAAACTTACCAACTTTATTACTTCTTTGCTAGTATTATATAATACACATTCCACTTATTATTTGAATTCTTAAGTAGCTAAGTGGAGTAGGTTGTCAAAATTGGGTGGATTCACTAGCTCCCCTACCTAGGTGATCACCCTAGTTACCTGCATACCAACAAAAATTTGTAATGCTTTAGCTTTATGATTTAAAAAATACCCAATAGCTTCTTCATATATCTATGTCGATTTAGGGAGGCATCCCTTTTGGAAATCACATAATTAAGACACTAGGAAGTATCTATGTTGTTAATCAATTGTAGTTAATCAAAGGCACTTATTTTGGAATAATGAACTAAGAATTTCAACCTTCTTTCCTTGTCCTTTATCTTGTTTCATAGTGTGACTAACTCTGATCTATGGGTCTGACTATCTACCTTGTATATTCTAATGTTAAGCAAGATGTCATATAGCTTTGTAGTTGTACTTTTAACCTTATATATTACTTTTTTGAGGAACCTGTATGATGTTCATTTTTTTCATATCTTCAAGGACTCCTTAGTGCTTTGGTGGATTTACTTCAGTTCCAACCTAGTAAAATCAACAAGAGTATTTAAATCCTCAATGTAATATGTAGGGTCATTGGGGTTCTTCTTTGGTCTTTTGGCTAGTGTAAACAAATTCTCCCTCTTCTCCAGCTCTATCTCTACCTTTGCCCTTGTATTTATTATTTTCCTCTTCCTCACTCATTATCTGGTCCCACTCTCTTTATCAAACCTTGTAGAAACTATGGGGAGATTAGCCATAATGAGATTCTACCTTTAATCCTCAAATTTTTGTATCTCCTTTACCTATTGAATAGTTATCAATTCACATGTATCTTCTCCTTGGGTAATTTATGAGGATGTAGAGGGATGAGAAGTCATAGGAATGGAAGTGTTTATTGGGAGAGATATCACTGTTGGGATAAATAACTGGAAGCACACAATTGATTACTAAACCAAGCAATTTAATATGCGGAAATTAACCAGAATACACAAGTAACTAGAACTCAAAAATAACACATGATATGAGAGACAATACACAACTTGTATTAAAACTCTTGAAAAAAAGAATACAATAAAGAAGATGCCACTTCTTCTCTACCACCTCTTTAGAGGCTTCCCACACCTCAAGTGAACAGTAACTCTCTCCTCAAAGCTCTCTCTTAGGTCCCAACACCCAACTCAAACTCTGAGTTGGTGTTCAACTCATACCCGTGCTCCACGCACTCCACAAGTACACAACCATACTTCAAGTAGATCTCCCCTAAACCTACAACAACCTGCACCTCAATAGACCTTACTTATGGAAGGTACTCCCTTGCCTTCCTCTTTGCTCTATCTGAGTACACACCTGTACTCCAAGTAGATACTGCCTGATTCTGCTCCCTATTGTGTTGCTATCCTATCTAATCTTACACACCTACAAATCAACCTGGTTCTACACACCTGTGAACCTTGACCTTGCACACACATACACCTGCATATCAATGATCTTACTTACCATGCAGATCTCCTATAGAAGCCATGCTCACCTGATGACTAAGATCATACACCCATGAAGAATCCTTGCTGAATCTCCAATCTAGTACCCACACACCTGGTACTGTGGCACTAAGAGGAACACACCATTGCTCTACCTCTCACACAGAAGGATCTTATAATATTGCTCTCTTACTCCCTAGCACAAGTTTACAGTACAACCATGAGTCTATTATATAGATCTCATCCAAACAATAATTAGACATCTAATTACAATAATTAGATCCACAGCTCTCAGTCTAAAATTAGCTCTCATCATGTAAACACTTGGTTCATCAACTGACTACCCATAATATACTCCCAGTCAAACCACACAGGAGACCGACGTCGGTCCCTGTCCGCCTGGGGGTCGCCAATGCCGGCCGATCTCTGACCGACGTCGGTTGCCCTCTTGTCTAATCCTGCCAACGTCGGTTGGCCAGACCAATGCCAATTGTCTGTGACACTCCACAACTCATCTGCAACCTCCTCCATGTCTGCATTAGTGAAGCTTTTAGCTCCACAACCTAACAATCTCCCACTTGGAGATAAATAGCTACACTGTACCTGTACCTATACTCTGTCTAATCTATTTCCTAGTTTGTATCCCTCTTCAAGCTCAATCCTGAAGACAACCCACCACACAACCTGTGATGTACCTCCTATCATCTGAGTACCCTACCGCATCCGCATCTACAAATCCATGTAGTGAAGTCCTGACCCTGAATAGCATGAATCCCTGCTGCTGGTCCTTCTCAAATACCTGAGAACTCACTTCTTAGAATTGGCTCCTAACTCTCTGACAGCTCCCACTGCATGGGAATACTCAAGTCTATACCAGACCTCATGTGATTTCAGACACTGTACCTGTCCAGCCCTTAGTGTGCTTCGGCTCTGCATCCTGAACCTCACCAACACCTGATTCACATCAGCTCCCACTGGAAACAAAATTAACCTGTGATCTCCATGTCTCCCATGCCAAAGAATTTCGCTGCTCCAAATTCTTCATAGCAAACCACTTAACTAATCTTACCATTAGCTCAGCCAAACCCTGTATGTACAAACCTGCTAGCAAACATACCATCCACATATAGCAATAGAATGATGTTACAATCATCATCCACCTGGTAAGACAAACCACAGTAGTTACCCTGACATTGACTGAAGCCATGCTTCGTCCTCCACCTGTCAAAACCTGTACCACTATCCTGCAGCTCCCTCAAGACCATATGCCTTGGTCTTCCATCTCACGTATCCGTTCTCTCTATTCTTCAACTAAGTTATCCATTCGTCTCTATGCTTTCTTCTCACTAGCAACCCTACCAAATCTCTGCTTGGTTCTGCAATCTCTCCATGCCAAGCTCCCACTATTTCCTGGATCCTTCCTGCTCTACAATCAACAACATGTATAAAGAAGAGGAACAATGAATTTGAGGCTTACTTACATCTTCAGTCCTCCATATGGGTGTTTGAGACTCCTTGACAGCGTGCTGTCCACCCAAAATCCATTACAGTGACTGACCTCTGCCACCCCACAGTCTGCATCCAACCGACATCGGTTCCTGTGCCTGTCCTGACTACCAACCCTGCCGATGTCAGTGCCCTACTGCCGACGTCAGTCCTCATGACCGACGTCAGTCTTACCTACTGCCGACGTCAGTTTTTATGCCGACGCCGGTACCTGTGTTTCTTGTGAGTGACGACTTTTTACCTGTGAGCTCCTTTGAATCAATCCCCATGTCCAAACTGCCCTGCTCAAAAGTATCTAGCCCCATCCACTGGTCTCTATCTGCCATCTCCTCCAAGTACACCAAGGCTTTCTAGTTATTAAGCCTATCAAATATATCTATCTTCCACTTAAGAACATGCATCTCCTTCCTGCTCATGTGACCAAGCCTACGAAGCCACGTCTTCACAATAAAAGAAGAATCAGTAATATAAACAAGTAGATAAAGATTACTTATTTTCTTACCACCAGCTAATTCAAGTGCATCCACTTTGAGAGCTCTCGTGCATCTCTCATCACCCAACCTTTCTAAAGAAATTAGCCATATCTCCAAACCTGGGACCTGCATGACCTCCTTCAACACCCATGTGTTGGCCGCCTGCAATTTCAGCTTCACTTCCCCTTGCCAATTCTTTGGCAAGGCTCACCAGCGCCTCTCCCTGGGGCTGCATGGAAAGAGGCAACTGAATCTGTTATCCAAGATTCAACTTTATCCAAGAAACCTCCCAAAGCATCTTGTGCAACAACACCTGCTACATCTGCATCTTCAATTCCTTCATGTTGATCTGCTACCAACCAACAATATTCTTTTACTTGCTCTTTCTTTCCATATGACCGTTGGTGACCACCTGTGCTTTTCAACTCCTCCATTCTTAGCTTACTTTGATCTACCATTGCTCTACTCCCACTCGATCAGAAACCCCTGAGAGTGACCTGTAACCAAACACAAAACCTGCTCCCTGCAACCTTAGCTCTGATACCATGTTTTGGGATAAATAACCAGAAGCACACAATTGATTGCTAAACCAAGCAACTTAATATGTGGAAATTAACCAGAATACACAAGTAACTAGAACTCAGAAATAACACATGATATGAGAGACAATACACAACTTGTATTAAAACTCTTGAAGAAAAGAATACAATAAAGAAGATGCCACTTCTTCTCCACCACCTCTTTAGAGGCTTCCCACACCTCAAGTGAACAGTAACTCTCTCCTCAAAGCTCTCTCTTAGGTCCCAACACCCAACTCAAACTCTGAGTTGGTGTTCACCTCATACCCGTGCTCCACGCACTCCATAAGTACACAATCGTACTTCAAGTAGATCTCCCCTGAACCTACAACAACCTGCACCTCAATAGACCTTACTTATGGAAGGAACTCCCTTGCCTTCCTCTTTGCTCTATCCAAGTACACACCTGTACTCCAAGTAGATCCTGCCTAATTCTGCTCCCTGTTGTGTTACTATCCTATCTAATCTTGCACACCTGCAAATCAACTTGGTTCTGCACACCTGTGAACCTTGACCTTGCACACACATACACCTGCATATCAACAATCTTACTTACCATGAAGATCTCCTATAAAAGCCATGCTCACCTGATGACTAAGATCATACACCCATGAAGAATCTTGCTGACTCTCCAATCCAGCACCCACACACCTAGTACTGTGGCACTAGGAGGAACGCACCATTGCTCTACCTCACACAGAAGGAGCTTATAATATTGCTCTCTTACTCCCTAGCACAAGTTTACAATACAACCATGAGTCTATTATATATATCTCATCCAAACAATAATTAGACATCTAATTACAATAATTAGATCCGCAACTCTCAGTCTAAAATTAGCTCTCATCATGCAAACACTTGGTTCGTCAACTGACTGCCTGTAATATACTCACAGTCGAACCACACAGGCGACTGACGTCGATCCCTATCCGCCTGGGGGTCACTGACGCTGGCCGATCTCTGACCGACGTCAGTTGCCCTCTTGTCTAATCCTGCCGATGTCGGTTGGCCAGAC
The DNA here is from genome assembly GCA_037957365.1 of Torreya grandis. NCBI lineage: Eukaryota > Viridiplantae > Streptophyta > Pinopsida > Cupressales > Taxaceae > Torreya > Torreya grandis. The sequence continues at coordinate 56,635 of JARHVA010010058.1, forward strand.
CAATGCCGGTTGTCTGTGACACTCTGCAACTCATCTGCAACCTCCTCCATGTCTGCATCAGTGAAGCTTTTAGCTCCACAACCTAATAATCACTGGCATTGAAGAACTTATTTATATCATCACTTGTGGAATATTTTAGCCAACTACCTCCCATAGAGAGACCTCCTTTATTGGTGTCACCTTGGCTAAGAATTTAGTTAATCTAGGTGTTATTTCCATAGTCAATTAGTATTGGCAAAGCCTATAACTAGGGCATGGGAAGCTCAAGCTGGGTTGAATTTATTCTTGGGGCTGGTGATTTATTTAAAAGGGATAGAGTAACCAAATTATCAAAATAGACCATTTTAGGGGTCCTTATTAAAGTAATGTTAGAATCTTTAGTAGTAACTTGGGAAGTAAGATGTAATAGTAGGCATTATTGGAGGCATACTTATAGTAGTAACTTACATAGTAGGTACTAAATAAATTATAGAAGAAAGTAACTAAAATACCTTTTAAGTTTGTTCTAAGATAAGCCTAGTCAAAGTGTCTCCTTCTTCCTATGTTCCCAGACTCAAAATACTTTGCTTTCTTAAGATTATCTTCTTCATCATCTATATGTGTTTTCCTAGTGTATAAATATTCTTTTTTTGATGTATAGTCAACCATAGATATTGATTACTCTAGTTTCTCCTCTTATTATAACTTCATTGCATACTATATTACCTATTCTTCTTCCTCAACATATTCTATAATAATAGGGAGGCCAAGAGATGGTCTCTCTTCCAAATTTCTTCCTAGGGAAGATTCATGGGAATCCTTAGGCTTCTTATGGTAAGTGAATATAGGTGGAATGGAGGGTGTATGAAATGGTATAGGGGTTATGATAACAAATGTGGTATGAGGTGGAGAAGTATGTGATGAAGTGGAGGGTATGGAAAGTCTAAGGATTTCATGAGGAGACCTAGGAGATTTAGGAGAGCTTGGGGGAGTTGGAATTTATGTATAATAAGATTGAAACAACTTTGGTAAAATTACTTTTTCAAAAGTGGTAAGTGAAGGCAAATGAGTCAATACAAAGTTACTCTTCCTTTGGTTGGTTGGGGTAGATTTTGGTTTTTCCATATTTGTAGCTATTCCCAAAACTTGCACACATGAGGCTAATGAGGTAATTTGAGGACCAGGAAGTTCACTCAAAATATCCCTTCTCAACTGGTCATTTTATTCCCTTTGACTCCTAGGTTGATCTCCCTCTTCATCTGTGGCTTGAGAGTCTAGAGAAGAAAGATAATATGGTTATTGATATCCTTTCGATGGAGATGGGGGCCATTGTTAGCTCCATGAATTATGAGATTCCTCTTATATGGCCTTAGGATTGTATTTCAAATCTTTGTCCAATATCATTGATATCTTCTTATCCTTCATCATGATCCATACTTGGGAATCATCAGAGACATTCAAGAAAACCTAGTCATAGTCATAGGTTTGATGACCATAATAAACATGAAATTTTTTATTCTCAAGGGTGGTATTTAGATAAAATATTATAATTTTTCTAATATCTCATTCCATGAATGGTGTTACCTACAAATTATAGGTTTTCTTGAGATTACCAGTTGTAATACAATGTGACATAGTCATGTATTAGTGTTGCCTAATATTGTAGGGTGTTTTGAAATAATAGGCCAAGTGTTTATGTACAAGTTATTCATCAATACTATTAAAAATTTGATAAGTTATCTCTTGTTCCACAACGTGATTAGGAACATGGTGAGGTAGCAACAAAGGATTAGTCTTTGTACCCTCTACTAGGATGACAATCACATTCAGGTATAACTAGTAATCACCCATCTTGGTGAGAATTCTTGTGATGTTCATAGATAAATTAGGCATTGTTTTGCCCTGCATATTCTTATATATGTGAGGATATATCTCATTCCTTTTTATCTTGATGTCATTTTTGTACCTATGAATAAATATCAAGGATAAGTATTCTTCTACCCTATTTCACAAATATTCTATGGATGGATACCATTCCTAGCCATAGAGATTATACATAGTAGCCATAACCACATCTAGTAGATAGGACATCATGTAAAATTTCCAATCCTTAGGTATCCTTTTAGGGTAGAGAATTTTTTATTGTAATCTGGTACTTATTATCTCTCCCAAGGCTATTAGTTTATCTGTAGTTAATAGTATGTCCAATAATAGTACCCATTCAACTTGGACATATGAAATACTTGGGAATCCATGAAATATATTCAATAATTCCATTGTAATGGAAATTATAGGTCAAGTTGATAATACATTTGGTGTAAATTTCCCCCTTTAGATTTAATCTTTGGCCCTTTGATAGCCACTACTTTAGTTTCCCTTCCATGATATTGTGTTCAATCCATACATTAGTTGATACTTGATTGTATGTAGTTTTAGGGAGAGGGAGCCTAATTTACCATTAAAATTCCCTTCATAAGATGTATTTATAGGTGATTTGAACCTTCCTCACATGGACAATATCACCCAGAATAGTCTCATTGTTGAACATAACCTTTAAGAGGTCAATGCATGGAATTACCTTTGGTTTGGCCACAACCTAGTAGATGGTCTATTAATATATTGGGATAAAGTCATTTATTTACTATTTGGTTTTATGGGAGAATTCATCATATATCGATCAGGCATGAATTAATTCAACCACCTACCAAAGAGTTGAGTAGTGGGGGAACTTGAAATTAAAGGCATTCCTTTCAAACACTGTATCCCTATATTTTTTGATCCCACAAATGAAAATGGGGATGGGACTAAGCTCTTACCTTGTTATGATGTTGAATATATTTTTGTTTTGTAGTCACTATAAATCTTGCAAAGTTTGAGACTAGTTTGTTTGATACTATGTGAATGAAGAAAGCTAAGGCTCTTTAGATTCTTAGGAAACTCAAGAATACAAATGTTTAATGATTAGAGTAATAAAAAGGTGAATGTAATGTTCATGGATTTTATATATATATCATTCACAATATTATGTATTGATTAAAATTCATGTGATTTGAATGTTGATAATGAACTCTCACTTTTAATACCCATTTCATTTGGATATGCTAGTTAGCTTTGGCATGTGATCCTTATTTTCTAAATGGTGTTATTTCATTAATTGTTCATTTCCATTCATCACTTTAAGATATATATCAACCATTAATTAACATGCTTCTTTTCCACATTTTTGTACCTTCATTCCTAGTTTTTTGGCTACACTTTCCTTAGATAGTGCCACATGTCATTCTTTTATTAACTCAACCCTTTGGATTTATTCATTATATTTGGGAGGTCCTGTAGTGGTGAGTTAATGTTATTAATCCATGTGAAATGATCTTGGAGAACTATAAGCATAAAATATTAGGGCATTAAATGGATATTCCTTTCGATAAAAATCTTTCCATGTTCATGGGTCAACCTGATTGAGACATGTGGTGTGATATTGGGAAACCAGAGTCTTGTGAACTCAAAGCATTATCTAAGTAACCAATAGACCATTTACTTCCTGACTATGTGGATTAACATAAATATGACACATGTTAGCTACTGAGGGCCCTAGAAGCTTAGGAGCTTGGGACACTAGATTATTGAGTTTGTCAATGAGCAATTAAAATTCTCATAGTTCTATTTTAGCATGATTATGTCATGTGGCCTATTTATGGAGCTTGAGAGACTTGTAAGACTTGAAAGGCTTAATATTTTATCAATGTCTAAAATTTTGAATGATACAAGAGTGACACATGTCATAACCATGTGAGATATTTGTTATGGCCCTGATTTAGAGGAAATCAATGGTTTCCTACTATTAATCATGTGATCAACAAGTACATACTAGGATAATAAAAATTAGATCCATTAGTCTAAAAATCATATTAACGTAAAAAGTGATAAACAATCCAAGGTTCAAGATGACTTAAGATACTAGTTTAAGCTTATATTGTTACAAATTTTACTTGGGAAATGATAGATTTTGTAGAAATAACCCTTATGATAAATGCGTGATACCCCAATCATAGACCTTGAGGCTCATAGTTCCCTAGGTATGGGTTTTAAAAACAATGGGTCCCTATTTTGAAATTTTGGAAAATGGGGTGTGTGTTAGGGCACAACATAGACATTTAATAAGAATTTAGACACTTGCATTGATTCAAGTGTCCCTATGTCATACACAAGTGTCTAAAAGGTTAGGAAATTTTTAAGGATCTAAAATTGACAATGAATAATATATATCAAGTTTTAGGCTTTCTATATAGTGTATAAGATTTTGGTCATCATAAATGGTAGGTTTAGTCCATAAGATAAACAGTTAGGCATAGTGAGATAATGACTAAAGTCTTTTTGGAAACATAGAGGTATAGAACTAAAGGATGGAACCCTAATATGTATTTTCCAAGTACAAAAGACTAATATTCTATATAAATCAGATTTTATTATCTACATTTCCCTCCTTTAATCTATTAATGCATAAGGATGAAATTACTAGTTTAAAATAAATAAATGCATGACTAAGGGTGGATGACACACATTATCTTTAGTTTAGCCTATTTTGGGTGCTTTGATAGTGTATGAAATGTAACTAAGAGCATGTTATAGTATAAATAAGTGAATACAATCTTAAATTTGGCATAATTGAAATACTTAAATATAAAAAGAGCAAAGAAGTAGTACATATGTGTGTTGATGCAACCATGTTTTCTCTTGGTAATTTGAATTGGTAATGATGCTTCCTTATGAATAATTGGATCTAAGAGAGCTCACAAATTAAACCTTGTATATTTAAAAAGGGAGATTAAAATTTAATTATGCCCCCAATTTGGTGTAAGGGTGAGTTGTGACATGACCATTGATATCATTGAATCTCAATCACATAACTCAAGTGACACTACAATAAAAGCTAAGATAAGTGGTATAATCAAATCAATAAAAAAAAATTAGTGTTAGGATATTGAGGGTGTTTAATCTCAACCACATTATTAAAGGGAGCTAATTGTTTCAGATAGGCAAAGGCTCAAAATGGTACTTCTTGGTGAAAATGATGTTTCTTTGTAAATTACCAGTGCTTCTTCATGAATAATTTTGAATATGTATTTGTATTTTTTGGTGCACTTTCATGGCATGTACACCAATAATGTGTCTCAAGATTAATTATATGTCAAAATTTAACTTCTAATTCGTAATTATGTACAATATGAATCACAGATCTAAAAAAATTTGTCCTAAATATGTAAAAAATGGTGCAATGTGTATAGGATTCTAACCCAAATATATATTTTAATCATGTAAAATGTAATAAAAATATGTAAATTTTGTGTTGTATAAATTTGTAGGTCATGTATCTATGATATATGCCCATTAATATTCCCCCATGTTTAGGTGATGGAAATGGAATCTAGTAGTTATCTTACCTCAAAAGGATAAGTTAACTATATAATTTAGGTATGTATTATGTAGCATATAGGAGTATAATATGAAAGTAGATTTATTAATGAAGTTTGAAATATATGATCAAAACAATCCATACTATGCATGATATGCATCATGTCAATGTATATAAATTAACAGTATAAGCTCAATAAATAATCAATCACACACACAAAAGCACTCAATGTCACACAAGATGGGTCTAAGGAGATCATATACAAGGGGATTATTAAAATGACACACACTTGAAGGAATTTTATATTCAAATTTAAATATATAAAAATAAATCAACATATGGTAGTACATGGTACAATAATCAAGGAACATATTCAAATGTTCCACAAGCAAGATAATAGTAAGCAAAAAAAGACATTTAAGGAAGTGATAATGTGAATAAATGAAGCATAAGCAATCAACATAATAATATCATATTATTCCCTACATATATGAAATCATTATTATAGGTATTATTATATAATCTCATCATGATAATATAAAGGTGATCATAAATAATATTAATTGTATCAATTGTGATCAAAGAAGTAGATGCCTTTAGCGTAGTGTGCCACATGAGAAGAGGAAAGGTCTAAATTTTGTATACACAAGTATCATGGGTATTGTGTATGGATTTATAAAAAACAATCATAATTAAACATATGCGTGAATGAAAATGAGGTTCCATATACTAACATAAATTTAAAAACATAGATGTCAAGGAGCTAGTAAACATGTAAATGTTAAATATTTTTTTTATTTTTGACTTTATTTGAATGTTTTTGTATTTTATTGAATATTGGATTTTTTTGAAATTTTTATTTATGATAATTATGAAAATTCATGATGTTCATTGGGTTATTGAGAGGTTTTACTTAAATTATATCTAGGTGATATACTCATTTTCCTATTTTTTCTGTAACCATAAATAGGCCCAACCAATTTGGTTTGAACTTTCATTCCTTATCTTTTTATACATTGATATTATTTTAATTTTATTTTAGTACTAAGTCACCAAAAAAAAATTCACATGGCTTAAATTTTTTTTATATGATCATTTAATGTGATCTTAGTAGATCCATAAATTTTTAATAGCCTATGTGCGTTTTGAACTCAATAGTTCTAATTGATGTAATCATTTCTCTCGATAGTCATTATATTTTATAATATCCTTGAGAAAAACATTCAAGGGTTAGATTTCAAGTTGAATTTTTTAGAATAAACTATATACCATAAAATAATGAATAAGGTATGGCCTGTGTAAGTATACAAACACTCATGCAATATGCCCATAAGACATACACCATATGTTGATGCCAATCTATACCATATTGTTCAACTATTCTTCCAAGTATTTTGAAAATAGTTTTGTTTGTCACTTTTTATTGACCATTATTATATGGGTAATAATGTGTATTAAAAAATATTTATATTTTATATTTTTGAGTGTTTTTCTATTTTATTTTTAAATGATGACCCATTATTGGTAATTATAATTGAAGGTATGCCAAAATGGGAGATACCATTGGTAACTAAGAACCTTCATATGTTGTCCTTTGTGGTAAAATAAAGGGAAATTTCTTCCATCCATTTATTAAAATATTTTTTAGTTGTGATTATGAATTTTTGGCCACCTATAGATTCTATATTTATTTTTCCAGTTAAATCAACTCTCTACAAATAAAAATTCCATGGTGAGACAATCAATTGTAACTAATGAGATGGATCATGTTTTAAGTTTATATATTTATGGCATTGTAAAAATTATTTATTATGTTTGATACATTAATTTTCCATTGTAATCCACTAATAACCTCATCATAATATTTTATGTGACATGGCCTTATCGCTGAAGTGCTCCCCACACTCACTATCATGCATTTTTAAAATTTGGTTCGTGATTCATCTTTGTTTAGGAATGAAATTATGTGTCCATTAAAATTTCATTTGAATAAGTCATTACCAATAATTAAAAAATGGAAAACCTCTCTTTGTAACTTACATTTTTCATTCCATGTGAACTGATCTGGTATGTAGTTTTGATATAAGAAATTATACATGTCATTGTACCATTTTATATTTATACAACTACGTGTAATAGTGAGAAATATTAAAGTATCCATTTTTTTTGGTGTAATGGAAAGTTATCATAATTTATGTATTGTAAAATTTATAAAGTCACCCTTGATATCAAAAGGAATTAAGGATTTCACACTATCCATTGCATGTGCATGATGATTATCTTTATGTGGGATATTGTCAATAAAAAATGTATCAAATGTTTATTTCAATCTATCCACCATATATTCATATGGAAGTAAATCCTATTATTTTTTTTGGTAATGATCAGTAACTTGATTAAAAACCAATTGAGAATCACCAAAGACTTGAATATCCTTTATATGTTTAGTTTGTGTTATGGATATCTGGTTATTAAGGCCTCAAATTATGATCTATTATTGGTGAAAGAGAAGGATATATTAATGGCTTATATTTTAAATCAAGGTGTAAATTATTATACATTAATTGTGTCTATCATACATATAGATCCATTTAAGAACATTGTACAGAGATTATGGAATATTTTATATGCAGCTAACGCTTCACAAAAAAATATCAGTGATTGGGAAAGGATCTAGTAATTGAGTTGTATCTAGTTGATTGGCTATAACTTGTCTTTTTACTAATTTATAAGATATAAAGTTGAGATCAATTTTTTTAAGATGAATTACCCATTTATTTATTTAACTTTTTAGGTAGGTTTTGTTCATGAGAAACTTTAAGGGGTCCTCTTTAATTATAACATGGATCTCATTACTAAACAAATAATATTGTAATTTTTTGTGTAGAAAATACTAATACTAGACATAATTTTTACATTGGATTTTATTTATATTCACAATCAACCAAGTGACATTTTATATAGTAAATTACATGCTCTCAGTGATCATCATCATCTTATGTTAATAGGCCCCCAAGGCCTCATTTGTTGTTGAGATATAAAGGAGTAATGGTCTTTCAGGTATTGGAGGCATGAGCATTGGTGGATTTGATAAATATTCCTTGATTTTATCAAAAATTTCATGAAAAATGTCATCCCATATAAATTATTATCCTTTTTAGTAAATTCATGAAAGGTATTATTTTATTATCCAATTGAGCAATGAAACATTGAATTACCTAAATTCTACCTTGTAAGCATCGTAACTATTTTTAGTTAGCTAGTGGTGTCAATCAATAATATATTTTACCTGTTTTGGATCAACCTAGATGCCTTGATGAGAGATAATTTAGCCCATAAGTTTTTTGGAAGATACCTCAAAAACACTTTTTATTTAATTTAATCACACACTGATTTTTTGTAATCGTTCAAATATTTATCATAAAACTGTAGCATGATATTTTCTATGTTTGTATTTATATAGTAAATAATTGACATAATATTTAATAAGTTTATAAATTAAATACTATAAAATTTGTGTCATTTCCATTTGATATGTTTCTCCTACATTTTTTAGTCTAAAAGGCATGCCATTATAATGAAATGTTCCCCATGGGGTGGTAAATGTTATCTTTTCTTAATATTATGGGTTAATTTTGATTTGGTTATATCAAAAAAAACCATCCATGAATTAAAATGTCTCATACTTTACTTTAGAATTGAAAATCATGTTGATGTTACATAATGGAAAATTGTCTTTAAAATAAGCTTTATTTAAGTCATGATAATCAGTGTAACATGAAATTTCACCAATAGGCTTAGTGACAGATACAATGTTGGAAACCCAATAAAAATTTGAAATTTATCTTATGAATCATATATTTAATATTATTTTAATTTCATATTTTTCCTATAATTTCACCTTGGGATGCATTTTATGAATCTTTTGCTTAACTAGTTTTGCATACAAATATAGTAAGATATTATGCATTTCCATTGATGTGTCTATTCCAAGAATATCTGAATAATCCCAAGAAAATGATTTTTGGTAATCATGTAGAAGCTATTGATATTTTTTTCCTTCATCCTACTATATCATTTCAGTGAGTAATATTGGTTGAGGATCTTTATATATTCTATAATTATATGGTATCATTTCTTCCTTTACCAAAGTGGATCATTTTGTGATATATGGTGTATTAGTAATCATGTTAGGTGTATCATGTTAGGTGTATCATGTTGGATATTGGAATAATTTATCTCACCAAATTAAGCATGAGAAAGGTGGTATGAGGAAACCTATCATTATGATAAAATGATATAAAACTCTCATATACCCCCAAGTGCTCTAGTAATGACTCATCATTTGAGATCTCATCTGATGTCCAAATTTATGGAAAAACATTATCAATAAAATGAGAGTTTACCAATTATATACTAGTATTAAAATTAGGTTTATACATGTTTTATGATTTGGATCTTATGAAATAATATTTACTAAAATTTCATTGCTTATTACTTATGAATTTTGATGAAAACCCCAAGCCTTACTGAATGGTATTATTAGAAGATGAAAAAGGTTGGGTTATACCTTGTTTATTTTTTCCTAATCCTTGTCATTTGTATTCATGTTATAGTAAATATCAATATCTAAAATTATATTTATAGTATTTTGGTGTATAAGTATTCGTTGGTTAGACCATCACACAATGTTTGAAAGGATCAACATCCATTGGACACATATAAATAAATCCTTGGTGGCTAAATTTTTGGTATGCATGTAAAGTAGATGAAACTACATACATTTCATGTATCCAAGGATTTATTAAATGAATGTTTTACTTCAAATCATTTTTCATAAAATGTCATAAATTTGGTAATGTACGAGGTCCCACAATAATATATAATGTTATCTACCCCAATACCTTACATGAAATATTATCAAATCCCTTGATGCTTATTTTTTATGACTCTAAGTGTTTTTCACCAAGGCTAAGTAATTAAATTAAGGATATTTTTAGAATTTTGAGTCCTAAACCATTGCCCACAAGTACTATTTTAACCATTTTATTACAAACACATACTTAGATGTATAACATTAAGCAATGATTTATAATATGTTGAGGAGGTAAGTCCTATTTTTCAAAGGAGATATTATGTTCAATTAATTTAATGGATTTTATCATGGAGTCCACACATGGTGGTTCCACATTTATTGGTAACATGGTCATGTGTAATACAACAAAAAGAACATCTTTGTAATGGGAAGATTTATGTAATAAATCCAAGAGTTATTTTTTTTCAAAAAAATCATTAGAGTGGTTGGTATTATTGTATGGATAAATGGGTATTTTAAATCATTCCCTTAAATTCTTATAATTTATAAGTAGGATATCATTATAAATACTATAATAATAATGAGTATGTAATAATACATCTGTGTTAAAGCTATTAAATATTTGACTAGATTTGATTATAGTTTTGATTGATTTAGACATGTATGTAATATAATAAGTGATGAATTATTTATTGTATATTTAAATAAATGGAATATGCATCCATATTTAGCATGCTTATTTATTGTGTAATATATGAAAATATCATTTTTAGGAGTTTTTATTGTTCAAAAATAAGAAATCAAGAATCCTTAAGTCAAAATAGGGTTTGTACAAGGAGTCATGTAGGTCAGTCTCATCAAATGTTTAACCATTTTTTAGATGTTATGTTCAGAAGGTTTAAATGGGGTATAATATCCTATACAAAATGATTAATAAAAATATTATAGAGCATGAAAATTAATTGAAAACTCAGATAAATGAATATTATGAATTAAAATGTAGAGTTATGATAAATTTAAAAAGTACACTCAAAATAGTAGTTTTATTGAATAAACATGAATAAGAGATAATACTTAGCTTATCTACAAATTAATAGGAATATATATGAAGTACATAGGTGAAAATAGGAAAGGGAAAGATCAAAATCTAGTCATTAGTTTTTGGAAATATTGTTTCTCAAGGGTTAGAAACTTACGTCGACTTGTGGACACTTATGTCGATGCATATGTCCAAATATCAATGTAAGTATCCTATAAAAAATATTCATTATATAACTAAGATACCACCTAAATTCTTATGGGTTTTCTATCACCTTTTTACAGATGTATTTTATTCACATGCATAAGATGTTGATTATGTGGATCAAACCTAGCTCTTCATGTTAGGTCTTTTTACCTTGCCAAAAATGGGTTAGTGGGCTCATAGTGTTAAACTAACCTTAATGAAACCTCTATCAACAAGCACTTATTACATATCCAATACTCCAAGGAGGGCTTTATAAATTTTTAGTTCTCCCCTAGGTGTTGGATTGTGTGTGCACAAGGGTGAAATATACTATATGTAAGGTATGAAATGATCTAGCTTGTAAATTTAAAAATACTATTCATGGGTTGTTATTTAAGTGCTTTAGACCTATAATATAAATCCTCCTATGATTGATATGAAAAAGATATGAATAGATAAATATAACTTTATTTTGAAATTGATTGATTGAGACTAAGTAGGTGTTTGATTAGTATTTGCTACATGAATGATGAATAGGCTTAGATTTGTATTTATACCACACCTTTTTGAAATATCTCATAGTATGGATAAATAAAAAATTGGGCCAACCTAGAGGATTTACAATATTTTAAAATTATATGAATTTTAAGGACTAGACACTTGCATCAATGTAAGTGCCCCTAAGTGGAATGTAAGTGCCTAACATGCTAGGAATTTTTTGAGAATTTGAATCTAATAGTGAATGATATATATATCAGGTTTTAAGAATTCTATACAATTTAAGAAATTTGGGTCATCAAAAATGATAGTGTTGGACCATAAGGTAATCAATTAGGCATAATGAGATGAAGAATGTGAGCCTTTCAACAATAGGGAGGTATATAACTAAAAGGTAGAGCCTTTATAGGTATTTTCAAAGTATACAAGACTAAAATGATATATAAATTTAGGTTTTAGTATCTATAAAATCAAATAGAGTTTCCATAAAAATTCATGTTATAGGCATCTAGATATATATACACACTATGGGTTGTATTTAAAACCATTTGGACAAATAAAACATAAAACTCAATTTATGAATTTTGTTGTTTTTACTTGGATTTAGAATCAATTTTAGTTGGTATTTTCCTCAAAAAATGTCCACCCTTGCTTGAAATCCTTTTCTTTTTATTTTCTCTATCACCTATCTGTATCTTTTTTATTGTTTATTTTCCTATTTATCATTTTAATTTCCATGGCCACATTACTACATGCCACCATTTATGTAAAATTTACCCCTTATTACAAAGACCACAAAGAGTTAATTAAATCATGTCATTACTTTCATGAAATAAAACTATGAGTTCATAATACAACTCTTACATAATCACAATCTAAATCCTTTACTAAAATTGTATGCACATATAAAAACCTTTCTAACATAAGTAAATCCATCATTACCCCTATATCATTTTATTTTGACTCAATGGAAAACCCTAAACACATTTTTAATGAAAATGACTCCTTTTGTCCTTTTTTGGTGGTAAAACTTATTATTATAAAATTTGATTTATTAACCCAAGTTTAAATAAATTTAAACTTTATAATATTTTTCATATGCTAAGGTTTTACAATGTACCCCATGTTCTCCAAATCCACTAAAATGTGGTTAAATGTCCCTAAGGATTACAATGACTCCAAAAATGAGGTTTTCCATTCATAACTCACTTTATGATAAATAAACTAATTACTATGCATCAATAACAATGGTTTAAGGATATGACTAGGTAATCAAAGCTTAGAATGAGGTTACACACTCGAGTACAATATGACTAGGAAAAAAAGTAAATAGGTTAAATGACTCACAATCCAATTCACACTAAAACTTAGAAAATAAATGGTTGTTATGAGTCAAAAATAGGAGTACAATTAAAAATAATAGAAAAATAAACAAACAATCTATTAATGTAATTTGACAAGGATTCATTAACATTATACTACATTCAAAAAATAACACCCACTATAATTATGCATGTACATAACCTATAAAAAATGAAATCACGTAACAAGATAATCATAAAGATCAAGAAATTGGGTGTCAGTGTATGAATGTGTTGGTTTTGTTTTCTCTACCCCAAACTACCATGATTTTACACTCTCTCCCCTATGATGTTCTTTCCTTGATTTTTTGTTGTGATGGGTACACTATCCTACATCCACCTCATCCAAAAAAGGGGTAGTTAATCTGAGGTATACATAAACAACTAAATACTAATAATGTAAATACATTTAATGAATTGATACATATAAAACACAACTACAAATAAAATCATTTTAATATATAATTTACAAAATCATAGTAATGTTATATATTCAGATATATAATGCTAAAATTATCATAATCAATCATAACACTAATAAAATTACAATCCAAAAAATTAATATCGACATATATCTGATTATACCATGCAAATCAATAGTCTAACTAGTTTCACAAAAATACACAATTAAGGAATATTTAAGTATAATTGAGGAGGAAACCAATGTTTTCAGCCTCACTACCTCTTTACAAGCCAATAAAAGGATCTTTTAAGTTTATTCCATACTCTTGAAGCTAAGGAAGAAATATTTTGGTGCCAAAAATTGAGGAAAACTTGACTCAAGGAAGGTGATAAGAACACTACATACTTTCATCTCTCAAATTCTAGAAATCACTATCATAAATTTATTTCATAAATCAAGGGGGAAGATGGGACTTGGTAAAAGGATGAAAAATATATTGAACTAAAAATTGTAAACATATATACAAATCTTCTGGCTCATGTTTCCTCTTAGGATGCACAGCTAGAAGATCAAGTGGTTAATCTCATTCAGGGAATTATTTCCCAAGAAGACAATGCCTCCATCCTTTCTCCTCCCTTGGATGAAGACATCAGATCCATAATCTTCTCCTTACAAGGTGATAAGGCCCTCGACCCAGACAACTTCCCCCCATTTTTTGTTTAGGTCTTTGGGACATAATTCAAAATGAAAAATGCTTAGCTATTACTAAGTTTTTTAAGATAGAACTATGCTTTAGTAATTCAACAATACATTTTTGGTTCTTATCCCCAAGAATCATGGGGTAAACCAATTGAATGAATTTAGAACAATCAGTCTATGCTCCACTTTCTACAAAATTTGCACTAAAGGTTTAGATTTAAGAATTCAAATGTTTCTTGATAAGTTGATTATAGAACAAGGGGATTTCATATTCGGTAGACAAATCTTAGATGGTATTATTAATACCCATGAAACTATACATTTGGTGGCCAATTCTTCTCATCAAGGTATGCTTCTAAAATTGGACATGAATAAAGCTTATGACAAAGTTTCTTAGAACTTTATCAATAGATTCCTTCAAAAATTCAAATTTAATTAGGTTGTCAGAAACCTAATTGCCTTCTACATATTTTCCCCCATGTTTCTATTTATTATCAATGGGGTTCCCAAAGGCCTTTTTTTGGTGGGTAGAGGTCTCAGACAAGGTGATCCCCTTTCCCCATATTTATTTATTTTAATGGTTGAAACCTTGAGAAAAATCATTGACATTGCAACTTCTTCTAGGGTTATCAAGGGAATCTTAGTGGCTCTAAACACAAGATCTTTCACCCACTAATAATTTTTGAATGACATCCTAATGATGGGAGAATCTTTAGTTTATGAAGTAAAATGCTTTAGGAAAATCCTAGAAATCTATGAGATAGTGTCGAGCCAAAGTGTTAACTTCCTCAAAATCTCCTTATTCTTTATAAATACTCTACCTTCTCTATGAGGGAAGATTTCCAAGATCATCAGTTAAGTTATTAATAATATTCCTTCCTCCTACTTTGGCATTCCTCTTTTTTGGAAAAATGAAATTAGATTTATAGAATCCTCTCATTGATAGGATTCAAATGAAATTATCTATATGGAAAGGGAATTTTTTATCCCAAACCAACAAACTACAATTACTTAAGAGCTCACTACAAAGCATTCCAGTTTACTTCATGTCCTTATTTGTCATCTTAGGAAAATTGGCATAATAAATTGATCAAATATATAAGAATTTTCTATGGATGGGAATGGAATATAAATTTTGATTCCCACTTGTATCCTAAAATAAATCCTATTTACCCTTAGCTGAAGGAGGATTGGGGATCATAAGGGTGATATCTATAAATCAAACTCTTATATCTAAGCAAGGGTAGAGGGTGATTAAGGAAGATAATCAATGGACTAGGATCATCAAGTCAAAATTCCTAAATTCTAGGGAGGGCTCCTACTTTTTTGTGGAATATGGTCCTATTAATGGCTTTTCCTTTTGGAAAGCCTTGTGAGATGTAAATGATACTATTTTTAGGGGGATAAAATGGAAAATAGATAGACGAAACAAACTTGATTTTTGGGGTATCTTTGGTTAAATCAAACCCAACTTAGGTCCTTACCTCCAATAGTAGTGCTAAGTGAGTATTTTAAAGTTTCCATAGGTCATAGGGTGTGTGATTATTGGTAGGAGATTGAAGGTATAAAAAGTTAGAAGCTTCTCCACAAAGAAGATTCAAGCCTTCAACAAACTACTTTCTTAAAAGAGTTAAACATGACTTTTCAGAACACTTATATCAACATCTTCCCAAAAGATGATGATCTAATATGGAAGGTTGATCCCAATGGGATTTTTTATATCAAATCTAATTATCTTTCCCTATGGGACCAAGAAGAGATCATGGAAAATTGGAATAGCTTGTGGATTAAAAATATTATCTCCAAGGTCAATATTTTATTCTAGATGGTAGCTCAAAACAAAATCTTAACAATGGACAATCTAATGAAGAGGGGAATTCCTATTTCTAACAAGTGTGTTTTATGCAGATAGGACATTAAATGTACTAAACATATCTTCCTTTCCTATTCTTTTACTTATCCATTTTTTAGTCTCTATTCAATTTGTCAAATTACTCTTGGGTCTCTCTTGGGTCCATAAAGGATCTAATATATCAATAAGAAGCACCTTAGGATTACTTACCTCTAAAATTATGGTGTAATATTGTTATTCCTCACATTTTTTAGGGAATCTAGATTTTGAGTAGTTCAGTCATTTTTGATAATCAAAACCTTAGTCATTCCTCAACTTTCAATAAAATTTTGGCTTTTGTCAAATTTAATTGGTTAATTATTGCCTCCACCTTTGATGATCCTCCCTCTACCCAATTTTATTAGATTCTCTACTTGTTCAACCTTAAAATACCTACACATTCTCACAAGCAATGTGTAGATAGATCGAAGATCAAGTGGATCCACCCTACAACTCAATTCTATAAATTGAATTTTGATGGATTGGCCAAATGGAACCCTATACCTATGGGAGCTAGAGGTGTTATTCAAGATTCTAATGAGAATCTCATGGAAACTTCTATAGGACCTATGGGGATCCAAACCAATCATATGTTAGAAGTTAAGGATACTTTTTGTGTCATAGATCTTATATTTAAGTTGGGTCTGGAGAATCTAAAGGTGGAGGGAGATTCATTAAACATCATCAGATGTATGAAAGGTTCCTCCCAATCCTCTTGGAATATAATTGGTATTATTAAATATGCTAAAAATCTTCTTACTTTATTCAAAAGGGTGTCCATTGATCATGTTTATAGAGAAGGTAATAAAAGTGTAGATAAAATGGAAAATATTGAGGTTCTTAATGGATCCCTCACCCATTTTAAAGGTGATGTAACATTTATTATTGATGTTATCCCTTTCATTGAGCTTGACAAAGGACAATCTAATGTGTGAATCTATAGGGTCCATCATTTTTAATTACAATCACTGAGGGAGGAGGAAATATCATACATGTAAGGCTATCATGTCTCAACCACACCTTAAGACATTACATGTTTGGATTTATATCACATAATCTCTAATAATTCAAATGGAATCACTTTCAACATCATTATAGACTTTATGGCTAGGGTCCTAGTCTACAAAAAGTGTAGTAGAAGTAAACAACCAAGGATGGGAGATGACCATGATCAAGTAGAGCCAATATCCTACGTAGAAGTGAAGGAAGATGCATACATTTAGAAAAATATGGTTAAGGGCGGGCTCACTAGCTACATGGAGAGACTGGTAGGCCATGATGTGGTGATATCCATAGACTTCACTCATAGTTGAAATGACAAAGAATTTTGAATACATGGTCTGAATCTCATGGTCACCAAATAAGTTATAGGCAACATCATAGGTATTGATTGTTTAGGTATGAAAGCATTTAAATAAAAAAATATGGAGGATGAATTGTTTAATATCTTCTATAGCACTAAAAAAAATCCCAAATTATCAAACCAAAAATGGTTCCTAAGGGTGGACATCCCCAGGAAGTGGCTAGATATGTGCCTGCAAATAATGAGGTACATCACCCTTGATGGGGAGCACATGGTGATTTTTTCTCACCATTTTTTGATCCTCAACCACTTCAGGGGCCAGCCAATTAGTATTCCCTTTTTCCTTCTCAAATCATTATAAGTGTCTCTTAATAATTTCAAATGTAATCCCTCAGCCGATATAATCCACCAAGGGCTCATCTTTCCCTTGGTAAAAAGTGGGGAACCCCTCTAGACCAAGGAGATAATGAAGGTTATTTACATTACAAGTGAGCAAGAGGAATCTGAAAGGGAGGACAATTTCTTCTTAGAACCAGAAGCAAAGCATGTAAGGGGACATAATGGTTTATTTAGAGTGGAGAATTTTTACAGAGATTTTCACCCTAGTGGTAGCCAAAAGGAGGAACCTAAATTAATGAAACCCATCTATAATATGGTTTGGGCCTCTTTTAATTTAAAATTGAAAGAGGAGATTTAAAAATCCATTGAGAAGCTACAAATTAAGGTGGCAATTCAAAAAAATTTGAGCATGGAAATATCTGATGAGTTTGAGAAGTTCAAATTTTTTTTGGTCTTTGGTGATTTCTTCTTAGGTAAGGGTTATTTTCAATAGGATAAGGAGGAAGAAGTGGTTGATGATCAAACCCCCTAGGGTAAAATAACTAGCTATAACAATGGAGGAGATGGAATAAGGATGGATGATAAATAGATTAAGGAAGATTTAAGTCAACTGGGTAAAAGAATAAGAGGCATATCATGAAATATATGTAAGGAGTAGGTAGCTATACTATAGGTAGGGAAAATAAAATAGATAACTTGGGGACCAAAAAACTAGTCCTTTATTTTGAGTCTGAGAATTTGGACTAGCTTCATCTAGCATCTATGTTTTCTCTCATCTTTTTACTGGTGTTTTGGCATCTTTTTGGCTGAAGTCAAGGGTTCTAGTTAGTTTTTAGGTTTTGTATCTTTTTGTCTTGTTGATTTTTCTTAAATATCTTTCATTATCTTTTGTAAGGGAATGATACCCTATATCCATCTTTTAACCTATCTAATAAAAAATAATCTAACTAATTGATAGATTAACCATTTAAATTAAATAAGTGTTATTTATTAGGGATAGGATAGTATGTAATATATTTCACCCCTTAAATAGGTTATCATCCTAAATAAATTATTGTAAATAAAAACATGTCTAAATATCATTTTATAAGTTCAACTAAATATATCAATCAAATAAATGAGCAAACAACCTATGAAACTCTTCATTGTCATCCCAAGTGGTACTATCTTTAGAATATTAGTCCCATTCAACCTTGTATTGAGAAAATTATCTAATATTCATGTTGAGGTTATGTGTTTCAAGTATTCTAATTAGTTATATTTTTACCACTCCTAGATTCATAACATGTAAGGTATTCTAATCAAGTACATGTGAAGGATCAGCCACATATTTCTATAAATAAGATACATGAAAAACTTTATGAATATGAACTTGTGATGGTGGAAAAGTAATCTTATATACAACATGGATAATCACTTAGAGGACCTTGAAATATCCCACATATTTAGCTACTAATTTGGTTAATTTTCCAAATTTAATCAAATTATTTTATGGTTTAACACGCATAAAAACTTTGTATCCAATTAAAAATTGCTTTGTTTTTCCTTTTAAATAAATGTAGTGTTGATGTCTCTATGTGTATCATAGGTGCTCTTAGTGTTTAAAAAACACTTTTAATTTTATAATTCTAAGAATTCATGACATGAGTAGTAGGTTTTGGTAATCTAGTTACTTATGGTGAAATAGAGGCAGAGCAAATTAAATTGTTCCACAAATTTATATTGATTATTGTTTGGGAGCCATCATGGTCCTTGATATTTGTGAATTTTGAAGCATCTATGTTGATATTAGTGAATTATGACTAGAGTTCCACACTAAAGACTAATATAAGTGAATATTTACAATGAGATCTAAACTAAAGTGATTTGATCAAAGAAATAATCAAAAGGAAGGGTAAGGAAAAAACAAATTATGTGATTGCTTATCTTCACCTTAAACATCATGACAATGTTTCATTTCAATTGAACATGCATTTAACCAATATATAATGTAAAGTAGCAAATTCTCAAATCACACCATATATCAGGCAAATATTTGAGGAAAACATGAAAGAAAACAAGTATGAACTAACTTTGTTTTAAAGGTTTTTTGTTGCATTAAAATAGAATTTATACATCTTAATGAAAAGCAAATAAAGCAAAAAAAGTTTAAGAACATTCAAATAATCTAGTTTCAACACAAATTAACAACCCTGTATCAAAGATGCACATTCAAAATTCGTATAACCATTCCAATTCAAGACCTACAATAAGAAATCGAGAGAGAAGTCATGTGACAATTGATACAAACAAACTTGGATAAACTTTTCAGTATTCCTTGCTTATATTAATTGTTCTAAAGTATATAAGTTTTAGTTCAAAAACTCCCTCCTTGGAAAATGGTGCCTTTTATAGAAGATCAAGGTAGTATACCAATCAGTCATAAGATTACACATGTACAAAGATAAGGACAATTGTCCTTTATAGTTCTAGAATACACTTCTCTTTCCCAAATGGACTAACCTATAAGTAAATATGCTAATAAACTATCATATGCCTTTACAAAAGAATATTCCACATTTAAATATTACAATGGTTTTATAAAATATAATATTAATTAATTGGTGGACCCTAGGCTGAAGGGCTCCCTTGTTTCTCTTTAAGAATCTCCATATCTCTTTGATGTTTCTTAGTAACAATCTCCAAATCAATAGATGGCTTCAAGAGATATACATCTTCTTCATCAACTAAGTAATTAAAGTCCATGTCATTCCTTGTCATATCCTCCTTGATGTTTTTGGATTCTATAATCTTTTCCTTAGTAGTGAAGATCATGCCCATGATTCAACTATTTTCACTATCAAATTGGCCTTGGCTCTTGCTTCTCACTTCCTGCATGACCGTAGTGGCTCTATGCTTGTATTCTTCATCATAAATGATGCCCAAGACACTAGAATTTGTAGTATCATCCAATATGGCGCCAATGAGTTCTTTGACTCTGTTTATTATCTCCTCATCATCCCTTAGGAGTATTTTTAAGATCTTTGAATAAACACTTAAACTTTGGATCTTATCAACAAATATCCCCAATATTACATTCAAGTGGGATAGGCTAATGTTTTTAAAGCTAGGAATCCTACCTTTGATCAGTATATTGATGAGATCCCTTATTTTATCTTATACATCCTACCACTGGGCCACCAATCCTTTGGCTATCTCACTGTGCTAGGTTAATGCATCTTGCCTCAACTTTATTGACTTTAAGGAATCAAACATGTCAAATAAGGATGCCTCAAACATATTTATTATTACCTTAGGGATTGATAAGATAACCAGTGTCTCTAGATTTTCCTTTTCTCTCTCTAAGTTATGTATCTTCTACTTTATACTCCTGATGTTTTTTTTGATTTGAGCTAAATGAGCCTCAGTCAGTCCTTCTATGTCCTCCTCATGGATAGGATGATCACTAGGCTATTGACCTCCAATGGGGGTATATCAATAAAGGGCTCGACTCTTTAAAATGTAAATTCCTCACCTCTAACCATGGCCTTTTTGGTTTTCACCCTCTCTAATCCTATTATTTCTAGATTGAATTGTATATTGGTTAATGACTCTATAATCTTAGGAGGATTTAGATTTTCCACCTATGTATTGGTCGAGACTCTTAGAGTGTCCATTTGAGTGTCAGTTGATCTTGTTGTGGCAACTATTCTTCTCTCTTCCTCCTACTTCATCAGAGACAATATCCATGGCTTGATTTCCTCATGGACATCAATATGAATTATTTTTGTTAAGGCCTAGGAATGGGATAAAGTGGGAATATTCTACATCTTCCCATAAACAAACTATTTAAGGATAA
Organism: Torreya grandis; assembly: GCA_037957365.1. NCBI lineage: Eukaryota > Viridiplantae > Streptophyta > Pinopsida > Cupressales > Taxaceae > Torreya > Torreya grandis. The sequence continues at coordinate 78,400 of JARHVA010010058.1, forward strand.
TGGGCCCATAAATGGGGTATTCATCACTAAACAAGTTGACCTCACTCATGGGGTGAATAAAGGTTAGCTTGGGCTTCTTTCTCCTAATTGGGACCAATGATAATTCAACTTTCTATTTTCATGAGGATGCAATTAGAACTAGGTCCAAAGAAACTTCCTTTCCTTTATCATATTCCACTTCCTCATCCTAGGATTGGGGTTATTTAGTTTTCTCTTCCTCATCTTCCAACCCATAAGATTTGGCAAGCACCTTAAGTGCATCCTCTACTATTCCATCAAGTTTCAATACAATCATATCCATGTACTCTATTCAAGACTATAGCCTTTTAGGTGGGGCTAAAGATGATCCTTCCCCATGTCTCTCCTCTAACTTATCTTTACTTGGTCCTTATGTTATTTTTACTTGGGGTTGTTATAGTGGTTGCTTTGGAGGGGTACTAAAAGAGGGTATAAGCAATAAATGATATTGTAGGGGCCCCATTTTCCATATTTTTCTTGGTGGTTTTCCATCTCCCCTAGCTAACATAGGCTCAAGTTTGATGTTATGCCTTTTCAATTTGGCTAATACATATAGGAAACCAAAGGCCCTGATGTAGAATGGGTCATGGACCATCAACTAATGTTCATATGTCCTATTTATGGTTTTAGACTTTAGATGTTTGGTGATCATCCCATTAGGGTCCCATTGCCTCAAATCATCTTTTTGTAGGGTGAAGGAGTCCCTGTGTCTAGCAATAACATTTACATTCTCCAATTTTTGCAACACAATTTTATTAATTTTCAAAAGAAAGGGATGGGGGAGGCCTTTCATTTTCTCCTTGAAAAATCTATCTATACTATGAAGAAGTTATTAAGCCACTTTTGGTTCTACTAATTTGGTGGGTTCATAGATTGGTAGCTTGTAGGGTTGTGTTAACGTCCCTTCAATCCTCATCACTATGCAATCATGTTATAACCATATGTCCCCAATCAATTCCACATATTTATTAATCAATGGGTTGATCTTGATCATGGGGATTATTATGATGGCTTCCACTAGGGTTGGATAAACACAATCCTAGATGAACTTCATGTTCTGTTTATATTTGAATATGTGGGTTTAGAATAATGATGGGATAACGTGGGTCTCCCATTAGGTGACCAATTATTAATGCTTGGGATCTAGATGGAGGCTAAAAGGTCATCAAGCAGATAGGAAATCTTGTAAAAGTGTTTGCTTGTTTTCTTCTTGATGGTTATGAATTATGACTTCAAATGGATATTGACCATCTCACCCAATGGGGGAGTGATTCCTTTCTCAACCATGAAGTAAACATAAGACACTTAGACTTTATCAATATGTGTGGTAGAGGGGGCTCCACATAACCTATTCAACAAGGTCATTATTATCATGATCCCCTCCCTAAATTGGACAATTGGTATTTTTCTTGTTGGGTCCTAGATTACTTGGTTCCTAGAATAAGCCATGGGGCTAGGATTATGTTTATATTATGCTCTTTTGTCCACTTTTGAATGTTGGGTAAGTCTATTTGTGGATTACATAGTTTACAATAACTCTCAAAAGCAAGGGGGGAAATGTATGCTATTTTATTAAAACTATGATCATGCATAATGCAATCATTATCAATTTTACAATCTTGGAAAAGAGGAGAAAGGACATCAATGTAGTGTAATACCTCAAGCTTGGTAGAAGCGTAATGTAGGCTAGCCATCTGGATGGAGACCAAGTCATTGTACCACTATATAATGGTTGAATTTTTTTGTTCCTCTTTGGTAAGAGCTTGCATCTCTTCAATGGTCCAAAAGTGTACAGACCAATTTCTATTCCCATTATTCAAAGCTATAATATTTAGGTCTATGTCCTTAAAGATTCTTCCCTCATTGTCTAAGGTCAAATATAACTTTGTCTCATCCCTTTGTTGTTATCTATGAGCTTCCATGACTATGGAAGTTGTAATTGTTTACCAAATGAATTTCAAGTAGCCTTTGGATCAATTGACTCTTATTTAGATTGCAATTGAACTCTCTTTGTTTGATTATGATTGATTTGAGTTTAAATTAGGGTTTTTATTAATGTCAATGGCAATTTGAACTTAGGCTCATTCATGTCCCATATTTTATTGAGACCTAGGCCTTTCTACCTTTGCCTTTTTGAGGACACAAAATCTTTAATTTTGTCATTTTGTGCTTGCATGGTACCCATGTAGCATCCATTTGACAACTTTCAATGCATTTTTCATAAATGCCTTAAGGGACTAGCCATTGAGTTTTTAAAATTTAACCTTTTTTTGTGTCATTAGATATTTGTTTATGGATCAACATGGATCATTGATAATGATCAATGGGCTTGAAAGTCATTGGCCACTTTTTGTCGAGTCCCATAGTTGTGACACTTGGTGATTTCATGGGAATTTTGTGCTCTACATTCTATGTAGTGAATTTATTCTTACCACTATTGATTACAAGGGCCTTTGGGGCTTGTTGAAAACTCTTTGGTAGCTACACTCCATACGATCATCCTTTTGTAAGTAAGTGTGAAACATTGATCTTAATTTGAATGGATGCACACGATTGGTCTGATGAACCAAATGCCTTAGATTCATCAAGTTCTTTACTCCATTTGATCAATATACATGATGAATCATAGTCCATTGATATTTAAAAAGGGTGAGAACATTAATTAGCATCATGAAAAAAGAGGGGACCTAGGCTTAAATACTTTAGGCTAAAGTATTTTAGCCTGAGTTTTTAGAATCCATAGAAAGGGGTCTTAGGATAAATATTTTAGGCTAAGGTTTATGTTATGTTAATAAACACAACATAAACTTTAGGATAAAATATCTATGTTAAGATCTTAGAACATGTCTAAAGGAGCCAAATAATACAAGGATCAAATGTTAGGTTTTAACCTAGGATTTTATCGCTTTAATAAACATGATAAAACCTTAGGTTAAAATCATCTATACTAAGTTTTATATCACAAGGACCTTTTGAGATAAGATTTAATATAATTCTTTAGCCTGAGGTTTATTGCATTTTAAAAAATGTAATTTGGACATTAGGAAATATACTTAGAATAAGTCTATGTATTCATGTATTTAGACCACAAGATAATTTTATTATTTGAAGCTCAAAGATCCCAAGTGTTTGAAAATCTACCAAGGGTTCCACTTGATCTACAATGCAAGCCCTAATCATTTAATAACATTTTGAAACATGCCCTTATGTTTAAGAAAAATAATTGATTATCTTAAATTTGATGGTCTTGTGGATGTCAATGACGGATTTGTGGACATAAAATGATGGTCACAAGAACGTCAAAATTAATTTAGTAGATCATTATGTTTAATGGGATTAAAGTTGATATTCTTGAAAAATTCAATGATGATCTCATAGACATCAAATGATGGTCATGAGAACATCAATTTTAAGCTCATGAAACCCATTTTGGTCCATAAACCTTGGATTTGATATGCTTCATTGGATTAATCTCCATGATGAAGTATGAACCATCGATCATAATTTGAGTAGATGCATGCCATTGGTTTAATTTAATGTGTGGGACCTTTTATTACCAAGCTTTAAATGTAGGAATTTCATGTGGTGACTTTCTAGGGCTTCCCGATCTTTTGGCTTTTTAACACCATGTTCACTTTGTTGGATTAATTTTGTGTGAGTAGCCGTGGACCATCTGATCAATCCAAATGCTTATACTTAGCATAATTTTTATCATAAGGTTTCATTATATTAATAAATATAATGAGACCTTAGGGTAAAACTTTGGCTAAGTTTATATTTGATAAAAGGGGTCCTTTAAACTCTTATGATGATCTCATGCTAGTCGATCCTCAGTCCCACTTAAGTGTGGATCATTGATCATGATCTTGGTGATTTTATAGGATTGGTCTGATAGATCAAAGCTTTGGTTTTATTGAGATTCCTATGCTCCATTAGATCATCCTCTCATGATTAAATGAGGACTATCAGATCTGCAAAGAAGTAAGGTGCTTAAGTAAGGATGCAAGTTAATGATAAGAACATAGGCTAAAGCTTTAAAACTAAGGTATCATTTGTGTTGATAAATATGAATGAGGCCTTAGGGTTAAGTTTTTATGGGACCTTGCTAACACAAATATTATACCACATTAGAAACATAAGGAATGGAAGGGAGGAAATAAAAGGGGACCTATGCATGATTTTTAGGCTAAGGTTTTGGTTGTGTTGAAGAACACAGCCAAAGCCCTAGCATAAAAATTAGGCTTAAGTCCAAGGTTAATTCAAAAATGATCCTACCAAAAATTTTCCACCAAAATTTGAATCAAAGTCTAGGCTAGGGTTTTTTGAGGGAGAGTTTTATCACATGAATCCAACTGTGAGCTGCCATAAATTTGAGACTAGAAAATGTATGAATATGGTTAATCTATAAATTTTAAGCATGATCATTTGAAGGGAGCTCCATTAAACCTATAACTTGAGATACAAGGATTAATTTTTATAAATATTAGGCAAAGTTTCAAACAAATCCATGAATAAAAGGTTCAATTTCATCAGACATTAGTCATCTTCAAATTCTAATAAAGTGCAAAATATTAGGCTTTCAGTGCTAGGGTTCAAAATAATCACAAGGGTCTTTATTTTTTAGAAATGGGGGTATGTTAACCTCAAAAAATGGTGAATTTTGGGGTAAACATAATATGTTAGAACTTAGAGACTCTAGTTTAGATAAACAACTAGGTCATTCATTCCACTTGATCAATGCCAATATCAAGATCAGTTCATAGTTGAAATAAACCTTTCATGTGTATGATTAAGATCAAATATAAATACTTAGCCAATTTATGTGTGTGATTTGATTCCACTTACTATTTACCATGGGATTCAAGGGGGAACTTCCATATTTCATACCTTTAATCATTAACATTGACTTGGAACATGTTTAGATATTCATTAAGAACCATGTTTTTTGTTTGGGGAAGGCTTGGGCATTGCTCTACTAACAGCTAGAAATACATATCCCTAATAGATATACCTTTGTATCTATTCATGGCCTTGATCTACTAACATCTAGGTGTTCATAGCCCCAATGGAGATTACCAAAATCACCTTTGCTTGAATTTTTTTTTGATTTTGCAATAAGTTCTTATTTTTTGTATTTTTAGGTCTATTAGGATTTCAACAAAGGTTGGGAACCAAGGTAGCTAAGTTTAAGGATTTGGTCAAGTGTTTCATCCTCAGATAATCATATATGGTTTCAAATGTTGTCTCAGGTAAGGATATTTTTTAAGCGCAAGTATGATTGTATCTTAATGGATCAAGCTTTCATTCTACATGTGTAATTTTTCTTAAAACCAGGTTTAGTTTAAGACAATGTTTAAGGTCTTATGGAATGGTTAACCTATTAACATGTCTTTACTAGTTTCTTCAAATCCTAATATCAAGCTCCTATCTCAAATCCGTGGTCAACATATACATGGGGTTCATATCAACATTTTTAAACTTGAATTTTCTATCAAACTAAGGAACTCTAAGATGAGGGCTAACCAAAAGGACTTATTAGGAGTAAGGAACAAAACAACAAATAAAAAACACACAATAGAAAGAAAAAAATTAGGAGGAAAAAGAGAAGAAAACAAATATATACATACTTATGTACAAACAAGGGACATGAAGGAAATAACTGAAGGAAACTAACTAGCCTTCTTATACTAACTCTAATTATCTTATAGATTTACTCCATGAAGACTCCATAAGGAACAACAAAGAAATAGTGTTTGAGATACTATCCATTAGTAGACAATGTGAACTCTACTCCTTATATATATTTAAGCCTAAAGTTGTTATCTCCAAGTGTATCTACAATATGATTAGGGCCAATCTATAGAGGTGTCAACTTGCCATGTTTACCTTTGGCCTTAGATGCTTTATCCCAAAGAAGAACCAAGTCTCCTTTTTTGAAAACCTCGATCTTTAATATTTTATCAAACCACATATTTAATATATTTTGGTGTCTACTAAAGTTATAAAAAGCCTTCTCTCATGCATCCTCCATCTGAATAATTTACAAAATCCTTGAGTTTTTAAATTCTTGATCCTCTTCCATATACTCTTGCATAAACTTGTAGGTTGGTAGCTTGAGTGTGATGGGTAATATAGTTTCCTACCCATATATAAATAATAAAGGAAATGCTTTAAGAGACTTCTTGACTCTTATTATATCTACCCAAAGGGCATACTTGAGAATATTATGCCATGTTCTAGGTTTGTCTGCAATAGAATTTTTAATGGTTTTCATCATGTTTTTACTCATTGACTCAGATACTCCATTACCTTGAGGATAATGGTTGGATGAAAACTTGAGAATAATGTTGTTGTCATATGCCCATTCTATCATTTATATGGATGTGAATGCTGACCCATTATCACATACCAAAGAGACTAGAGTCTCAAATCTAGTGGATATGTTTTCCTATAAAAATTTGATCACTTCTTGTGTTCTTCATTATTTGGTAGCTACTGCTTCAATCCACCTTTTTTAATAATTAGTAGCTATCATAACATACTTGTGACCTTCTAATGATTTGGGGTTGATTACCCCTATAAAGGCCAGTACCCACTAGGCAAAGGGTTTGTCAATCATGATTGGATGTAAAGGCATTGATACCTTTGACTCCTTAGTGCTAAAGATCTGGCATGAATGGCAATCTCTTACATGACTATAAGAATATTTGAAGATGGTGGGACAATAATAGCCATCTCTAAGGATTTTATGCATTGTTTTTCTTCTTTATGGATGCCCACTTCCCAACTTCTCATGGAAATTTTTCATTACCTTAGTGGCTTCTTCCTTAGAAATGCATCTTAGGTATACACCTTCAAAGTTATTTTGGTATAAGACTCCATTATTGATGAGGTAGTGAGTTGTCTTAAGCCTTAGATCTCTTCTCTACTCCTTGGTTAGCCCTATAGGACAAGTGCCACTAATTATCAAGTGAACAACATAGTCATACCATTCATTAGCATAGAAGATATGCTAATTAACTTGCATAATACTTAGCTTAAGGCTAGTATTGACAATCATTTGAATAATACTTTGACATCTTACCATTTTTTTTAGTTTTTATCTCTATGTCATATTCTTAGAAGATAGACATCTACTTATCTCTTCACTCTCCTAGTTCACATTGGCTTAGCATTAGCTTAGTGGCTGGGTCTGGTAGAATGACATGCACTTTGTTCTTAAGAATGTACTACCTAAATTTATTAACAACTTTAAATAATGAAAAGTCTTATTTATCAATCAAAGGGTAATTTAACTCAGCATTTTACAAATTAGTTCTCATGAAGGCAAATGGGTGGTCAGATCATTCTATTTTTTCAAGTTAAAATAATATAAATATTATGGTCAGAGGAGAAAGAGTGGAGGTAAAAATCTTTTAAAAAGTTAGGACTTATCAAGATTGGATCTTAGTTCATTGCACTTTTGATGTCCTCAAAGGCCTTCTTGGATTCCTCATTCTATGAAACTTTAGCATTCTTCTTTAGCATATCATTCAATGGTTTGACAATCTCTACAAATCCAAAAATGAACTTTCTCACAAAGTTTATTTTTCCAAAAAATGATTTTAGTTCTTTCTTACTATTGGGAGGCTCTATCTTGGATATAGCTTCCACTCTTTCATATCTATGGAAATTCCATTCTTAGTGATGACACGGCTTAATAATTTACCTTTAGTAACATAAAAATGCTCTTCTTAGGGTTAAGAAAGATCCCATAGCTTCTAAACCTTTCAAATACCTATTGTAAATGCATGAAATGGTCTTACCTATTTTTAGAGAAAATAGTTATATCATCTATGTAAATTATGATACACTTACCAATTAGGCCTTGAAAGGCATGGTTCATGGCCCTTTGAAAAGTGGCTCCTACATTTATCAGTTTAAAAGGCATTCTTTTGTATGAAAAGGTGTTCCAATTGGCTATAAAATTTGTCTTCATTATGTCTTCTTTGTCTACCAATACCTGATTGTATCTTGAAAACCCATCAAGAAAAAACATCATGGCTAAACTTGAAACAATTTATATTACTTGGTCAAGAGAGGGAAGAGGATAATTATCCTTTTTAGATGTTTTATTTAGGTTTCTAAATTAAATACATAGTCTAATTTCACCATTATTCTTTTTGACTGGCAACAAATTGGCCACTCAAGTAGAGTTCTTAATGGGAAATACAATATTAGCATCTAATAGTCTCTTGACCTCTTTGAAGATCATGGGTTCTAGGATAGGGTTCATAGGTCTTTGTTTCTACCTGAAAGGTTTGCAAATTTATTTTATGGGTATAGTGTGCGTGATGACTCTTGGATCAAAAATATTTAATTCATCATAAGACCAAGCTATGACATCTTTATATTTTGTCAACAACTATTTGGCTCTCTTATTTTTAGCATTAGTACATGCCCTTCCAATGTTGACCAGCTAAGGTTGATCTTGAGGTCCAAGATCAATTGTATTATAATCTTGTCTACTTACTTTGGAAATATTAGAAACTTTAGCTAGTTTATCTTGATTAAATAACCTTTCCAAGGCAATCATCCCCTTCGATATTTTTTTTTCATTCAACTAAATGACTTTGCCATCAAATTTATCATCTCTAAACAAATTTTTATCATCCTTGTTGTCCCGAAAAATAGCTTTCTCATATTTGGGACAACATATGAACTATTTTGGTTCAACAGACCAAAATCCTTTCTCCCCTTTTCAAAAATTGTTATGAGCTTTCAAATTCTCCATTCTTCAAGCTTTTCCAAAAATCTACGGACTCTGTAGATATGTTTCTATGGACTCAACATGCTTGAAATTAGCAAGTTCAACAAGTTCAAAGGCTTCTACAGGTGAGTTCAATCAAAAGAACCAATTTCCAACACTTAGTCATTTTCAGGATTGATTCAACACCTTGGTTCAACCAAAAATGTTCATTGGCAAGATTCTAGGCAAGGAATGAACCATTGAACCATTGAACCATTGAACCTTGAACCATTTTGGTTTAACGGGTTTAACGGGTTCAATGAGTTAAGCACTTTAGTAAAGGTTTAACGAGTGGTTAGTTCAACACATTTTGTTTGAGTGATCAAAATACTTAGCCAAATAATGAAGAATGAACTGATTGAACCATTAAACTGTTGAACCAAAGTTGGTTCAATCAGTTGGTTCAATTGGTAGGTTTAAGGGGCTGCCCCAGGGCTGAAGGAACAAACACCCTTGCAGAGGGCAGGCTACATTTGTTCAAGGGAAAAAGAGAAGCCAAAAGAGATATAATTCCTTTGGATGTGGTTTAAGGCCCAAAAAGAACAATTCCTTCAAACTTTTTGTTCGATGGAAATGACTAAGTGAAGGAGGCCAAAAGAATTCCTTCAGAAAGGTTTTTATGTGGGAAAATGACCAAGGCAAAATTCCTTTAGACATTTTGTCTGAAGGAATTCACCTAAGAAGAGAGCCTAAAGAAACTAAAGAGAAAAGCCCACAAAAAAATGCTCGATGGAAAAAGATAAAGTGTAGTGAAAGCTGCCATGTGTCCCTTATAGAGCCGAAGCAGAAGCTACCAAGTGTCATCTATCAAGACATAGTTTCTAATAAGTTTCAAAGCTATGGAAGTTTCCATGTGTCCTTGGTAAAGCTCGATGGAAGTCACCAAGTGTCAACATCTGTGGTCTCTCCCTTTCATTTCATAAAGACTGTGGTGGGCCTTGGGTGAGTTGATCAAGTAAGTGGATGCTACCACATGTCCTCACTTGTTTCACAGTGGAACACACCACATGTCACTTGTTGAGATTAGTGGAAAGTGGCCAAAGCAAGTGGGAAAGACATGAAGGAATTGTTAAGGAGGATGATAGAATCAAATGCATTCAAAGGCCAAAATGCCAAAGGGAAGAATTGTTGATGGAAGAGCGTAAAGAGCCAACAAAGATGGGAATTCAGCCCTGAGAGCTCAAATGCCAAAAAAAAGATAAAACTAGGAAGAGACAAAGAGGAAAAATCCAAAAATATGTGGGTAGAAGTTATTTCAATAGGTGGAACAGTCGGCCAAGTAGATATTTTGGCTTACAAACATTGAAAGTGCAACTTGTTTGTCTCTCTTGGAGTAAAGGTGAAGTGGATAGTTGCACAGATACCAGATGACCTAGGCCCAAGAAGAGACATTTGAGATAAAGTAACATGCCATAGTCAAGGCAACCGCCCTGTTCTAGCATAGTCCCCTGACAAAACTGGAAGTACATTCAAGGCATTGAAGGCAGCAAGGGTCATTTCATGAAAACAAGCACCCAAGTCTTTCTTGGAGTGCTATATAATGTAATCTCTTTACCTATTTTAAGGGAGATCTTCCTATTACCAAAAGCAAAAATCTACTCAAATTGAAAGGCAAATACTAAACTTTGAGCTCAGATTGTTGTTCATATTATTTTATTTTAATGAGAAAGTAAGTGACTTGTAGACTTTGTGCTATTATAGCTTGTATCATTTTAGGAGATTGTTCTTATGTCTATCTTCTAAATGTGTTCTTGTTTATTTGATCTAACAAGTAGAACTAGTGGAAGTAATCAAGAAGGTGTCCTGAAGCCAACTATGGAGAGACTTTGTGCCCCCACAATTGCCTTTAGTGTGTTTTCTTTCTCTTTTTGTGTAAAGAACATTGGGACGACTTTGTGCCCCCATTATCCTTCGTATCTCACTCTTGGGTAGTTAAGGTGGAGACTTTGTGCTACATCTTCGATTGTTGGTTACTCTGCACTCTGTTACCAATTACTTATCCTACCAAAAAGATTCTTATTATTTGTAAGAACAAGCACTTCTGAAAGAAGAGAAGTGCCTTCTATCATTTTACCAAGATTTTTACTATCTAAGAAGGGATCTGGTTCTTGGCTGAATGTTACTTTTGAAAGAAGAGAAGTACCTTCACCAATCACCTAGGATTTCTCCTTTGATTTGTGAGCATCATCTTTGAAAAAAGAGAGATGGATGGTGATACCCTACCCCTGTGTGTTATTTTCTACTTATATATATAGTATATAGCTCCAGCATATTCATAGGGAACCTCCCCTTGATGAGAGGAGAGATTTATCCCCTTTTGATGTGGTAAACCCACACATCTGGATGACCAATCTACCTATGCTGTGGATGATAAGACCTATTTTGCTCACCAGTTAGGTGGTTGACAAAATATTCACCCAAAAGTTTTTGGCAACTCTGCTAGGGATGAACGTATAGTCTAAAGCCTCAAGTTTCAGATTTAAGTAGTCCCTACCCTTATCCATTATAGATTCTAGTGACTCTATTATGTGTCTTACCCATTATCATTATAGCCTTACCATCTTCCTCCATCTCCATTATATAATCTGGTCTACAAACCAAATCCACTAGGATAGAATGCACAATTTGAAACCTCAAGCTTCAAGCTGAAGTAGGTCTAATTATTTCCCATTTTTGTTCTACAATCTAGTAGTTCCACACTATACCAGAAGCTAGAAAGCTCAAGGTGTTGTTGACCTTGTTGGTGTAGAAAAACAACAAGCTATGGTAGTGGACCATACTGTTGCACTGCAAAGTTAGCAAAATGAACTCTTTGCCAAGAGAGCAAAGATTTATGGTTTTTAGATTGAAGACCACATCTTGTCATGAGGCAAGAAGAGAGAACCAAAAGGAGTACATAAGAAATGTGACTCCTAGTGGAGAGTTCCATTCACCCATCATTGATTTTGGGGACAAAATGGTTTCTTAGTAGTTTATCAGAACAAAATGCCATTTTCATTGTCTCATAATGAGTAGCATCTAAATCACTTCAATTCTTGAAGTATCAGATAAGTTCACCTGTACATATGTATATTTGTATTGTCTTTGTTTCTGCTTTGTGCTTTTTGTTTTCATTTTTTGGAACCTTTCTTTTTAGGTAGCATGACTCCATAGCCCAATGGCATACTTCAAGGCACTAGAGATTTTGGTTTCTACTCCCCTCAGTTGTTCCAAGTTTTCATCTGATGAAAGTTCCCTAACTAGAGCCAGCTCTTGTCCCCAAAAATAGCTTTCTCATTTTTGGGACAACATATGAACTAGTTTGGTTCAATAGACCAAAATCCTTTCTCCCCTTTTCAAAAATTGTTATGAGCTTTCAAATTCTCCATTCTTCAAGCTTTTCCAAAAATCCACGGACTCTGTAGATATGTTTCTATGGACTCAACATGCTAGAAATTAGCAAGTTCAACAAGTTCACAGGCTTCTATAGGTGAGTTCAATCAAAAGAACCAATTTCCAACACTTAGTCATTTTTAGGATTGATTCAACACCTTGGTTCAACCAAAAATGTTCATTGGCAAGCTTCTAAGCAAGGAATGAACCATTGAACCATTGAACTGTTGAACCTTGAACCATTTTTGTTCAATGGGTTTAACAGGTTCAATGAGTTAAGCACTTCAGCAAAGGTTTAATTAGTGGTTGGTTCAACACATTTTGTTTGAGTGATCAAAAGACTTAGCCAAATAATGAAGAATGAACTGATTGAACCATTAAACTGTTGAACCAAAGTTGGTTCAATTAGTTTGTTCAATCGATACATTCAAGGGGCTGCCCTAGGGCTGAAGGAACAAACACCCTTACAGAGGGCAAGCTACATTTGTTCAAGGGACAAAGAGAAGCCAAAAGAGATATAATTCCTTCGGATTTGGTTTAAGGCCCAAAAGGAACAATTCCTTCAAACTTTTTGTTCGATGGAAATGACTAAGTGAAGGAGGCTGAAAGAATTCCTTCAAAAAGGTTTTTATGTGGGAAAATTACCAAGGCAAAATTCCTTCAGACATTTTGTCTGAAGGAATTCACCTGAGAAGAGAGCCGAAAGAAACTAAAGAGAAAAGCTCACAAAAAAATGCTCGATGGAAAAAGACAAAGTGCAGTGAAAGCTACCATGTGTCCCTTATAGAGCCGAAGTAGAAGCTACCAAGTGTCATCTATCAAGACATAGTTTCTAATATGTTTCAAAGCTATGGAAGTTTCCATGTGTCCCTAGTAAAGCTCGATGGAAGTCACCAAGTGTCAACATCCGTGGTCTCTCCCTTTCATTTCATAAAGACTGTGGTGGGCCCTGGGTGAGTTGATAAAGTAAGCAGATGCTGCCACATGTCCTCGCCTGTTTCACAGCGGAACACACCACGTGTCACTTGTTGAGATCAGTGGAAAGTGGCCAAATCAAGTGGGAAAGACATGAAGTAATTATTAAGGAGGATGATAGACTCAAATGCATTCAAAGGCCAAAATGCCAAAGGGAAGAATTGTTGATGGAAGAGCGTAAAGAGCCAACAAAGATGGGAATTCAGCCCTAAGAGCTCAAATGCCAAAAAAAGGATAAAACTAGGAAGAGACAAAGAGGAAAAATCCAAAAATATGTGGGTAGAAGTTATTTCAATAGGTGGAACAATCATCCAAGTAGATATTTTGGCTTGCAAACATTGAAGGTGTAGCCTATTTGTCTCTCTTTGAGTAAAGGCGAAGTGGATAGTTTCACAGATACTAGATGAAGACATTTTAGATAAAGTAACATGCCATAGTCAAGGCAACTGCCCTGTTCCAGCATAGTCCCCTGATAGAACTGGAAGTGCATTCAAGGTATTGAAGGCATCATGGGTCATTTCATGAAAACAAGCACCCAAGTCTTTCTTGGAGTGCTATATAATGTAATCTCTTTACTTGTTTTAAGGGAGATCTTCATATTACTAGAAGCAAAACTCTACCCAAATTGAAAGGCGAATACTAAACTTTGAGCTCAGATTATTGTTCATATTATTTTATTTTAATGAGAAAGCAAGTGACTTGTAGACTTTGTGCTATTATAGCTTGTATCATTTTAGGAGATTGTTCTTATGTCTATCTTCTAAATGTGTTCTTGTTTATTTGATCTAACAAGTAGAACTAGTGGAATTAATCAAGAAGGTGTCCTGAAGCCAACTATGGAGAGACTTTGTGCCCCCATAATTGCTTTTAGTGTGTTTTCTTTCTATTTCTATGTAAAGAACATTGGGATGACTTTGTGCCCCCATTATCCTTCGTATCTCATTCTTGGGTAGTTAAGGTGGAGACTTTGTGCTACATCTTAGATTTTTGGTTACTCTGCACTCTATTACCAATTGCTTATCCTACCAGAAAGATTCTTGTTATTTGTAAGAACAAGCACTTCTGAAAGAAGAGAAGTGCTTTCTATCATTTTACCAAAATTTTTACTATCCAAGAAGGGATCTGGTTCTTGGCTGAATGTTACTTTTGAAAGAAGAGAAGTACCTTCACCAATCACCTAGGATTTCTCCTTTGATTTGTGAGCATAATCTTTGAAAAAAGAGAGATGGATGGTGATACCCTACCCCTATGTGTTATTTTCTACTTATATATATAGTATATAGCTCCAGCATATTCATAGGGAACCTCCCCTTGATGAGAGGAGAGATTTGTCCCCTTTTGATGTGGTAAACCCGCACATCTGGATGACCAATCTACCTATGCTTTGGATGATAAGACCTATTTTTCTCACTATTTAGGTGGTTGACAAAATATTCACTCAACAGTTTTTGGCAACTCTGTTAGGGATGAACGTGCAGTCTAAAGCCTTAAGTTTTAGATTGAAGTAGTCCCTACCCTTATCCATTATAGAATTTAGTGACTCTATTATGTGTCTTACCCATTATCATTATAGCCTTACCATCTTCCTCCATCTCCATTATATAATTTGGTCTACAAACCAGATCTACTGGGATAGAATGCGCAGTTTGAAGCCTCAAGCTTCAAGCTGAAGTAGGTCTAATTATTTCCCATTTTTGTTCTATAATTTGGTATCTCCACACTATACCAGAAGCTAGAAAGCTTAAGGTGTCGTTGACCTTGTTGGTGTAGTAGAACAACAAGCTATGATAGTGGACCATACTACTGTACTCCAAAGTTAGCAAAAGGAACTCTCTACCAAGAGAGCAAAGATTTATGGTTTTCAGATTGAAGACCACATCTTGCCATGAGGCAAGAAGAGAGAACCAAAAGGAGTACATAAGAAATGTGATTCTTGGTGGAGAGTTCCATTCACCCATCATCAATTTTGGGGACAAAATGGTTTCTTGCTAGTTTATCAGAACAAAATGCCATTTTCATTGTCTCATAATGAGCAATGTCTAAATCACTTCAATTCTTGAAGTATCAGATAAGTTCAGCTGTACATATGTATATTTTTATAGTCTTTGTTTTTGCTTTGTGCTTTTTTTTTTCATTTTTTGGAACCTTTCTTTTTAGGTAGCATGACTCCATAGCCCAATGGCATGCTTCAAGGCACTAGAGATTTTGGTTTCTACCCCCCTCAGCTGTTCTAAGTTTTCATCTGACGAAAGTTCCCTAACTAGAGCCAGCTGTTGTCCCCAAAAATAGCTTTCTCATTTTTGGGAAAACATATGAACTATTTTGGTTCAACAGACCAAAATCCTCTCTCCCCTTTTCAAAAATTGTTATGAGCTTTCAAATTCTCCATTCTTCAAGCTTTTTCAAAAATCTATGAACTCTACAAATATGTTTCTATGGACTCAACATGCTTGAAATTAGCAAGTTCAATAGGTTCAAAGGCTTCTTCCGGCGAGTTCAATCAAAAGAACTAGTTTCCAACACTTAGTCATTTTCAGGATTGGTTCAATGCCTTGGTTCAACTAAAAATGTTCATTGGCAAGCTTCTAAGTAAGGAATAAACCATTGAACCATTGAACCGTTGAACCTTGAACCATTTTGGTTCAACAAGTTCAATGGGTTCAATGAGTTAAGTGCTTCAGCAAAGGTTCAACGAGTGGTTATTTCAACGCATTTTATTTGAGTGAATGAAATACTTAGACAAATAATGAAGAATGAACCTATTGAACCATTGAACCATTGAACCAAAGTTGGTTCAATCGGTAGGTTCAAGGGGCTGCCCCAGGGCCAAAGGAACAAACACCCTTATGGAGGGTAGGCTACATTTGTTCAAGGGTCAAAGAGAAGCCAAAAGAGATAGAATTGCTTCAGATTTGGTTTAAGGCCCAAAAGGAACAATTCCTTCAAAATTTTTGTCCGATGGAAATGACTAAGTGAAGGAGGTTGAAAGAATTCCTTCGAAAAGGTTTTTTCATAGGAAAATGACCAAGGAAAAATTCCTTTGGAAATTTTGTCCAAAGGAATTCACCTGAGAAGAGAGCCTAAAGAAACTAAAGAGAAAATCCCATAGAAAAATGTCTGATGGAAAAAGACAAAGTGTAGTGGAAGCTGCCACATGTCCCTTATAGAGCTGAAATAGAAGCTGCCAAGTGTTATCTATCAGGACATAGTTTCTAATAAGTTTCAAAGCTACAAAAGTTACCACGTGTCCCTAGTAAAGCTTGATGGAAGCTACCAAGTGTCAACATCCACGGTCTCTCCCTTTCATTTAGTAAAGACTGTGGTGGGCCCTGGGTGAGTTGATAAAGTAAGTGGATGTTGCCATGTGTCCTCACCTATTTCATAGTGGAACACACCACGTGTTACTTGTTTAGATTAGTATAAAGCGGCCAAAGCAAGTGGGAAAGACATGAAGGAATTGCTAAGGAGGATGACGGACTCGAATGCATTCAAAGGACAAAACACCAAAGGGAAGAACCACTGATGGAAGAGCATAAAGAGCCAACAAAGATGGGAATTTAGCCTCGAGAGCTCAAATGCCATAAAAAAGACAAAATTAGGAAGATACAAAGAGGGAAAAGCCAAAAATATCTACGCAAAATTTATTTCAGTAGGTGGAACAGTCTACCAAGAAAATATTTTGGCTTACAAATATTGAAGGCTACAGCCTATTTGTCTCTTTTGGAGTAAAGGCAAAGTGGATATCTGTGCAGATACCAGATGACCCAAGCCCAAGAGGAGACATTTGAGATAAAGTAACATGCCACAGTCAAGGCAGCTGCTATGTTCTAGCATGGTCCCCTGACAGAACTGGAAGTGCATTCAAGGCATTGAAGGTAGCATGGGTTGTTTCATGAAAATAAGTGCCCAACTCTTTCTTGGAGTGATATATAATGTTATCTCTTTTCTTGTTTTAAGGGAGATCTTCCCATTACCTAAAGAAAAACTCTACCCAAATTGAAAGGTGAATACTGAGACTTTGAGCTTAGATTATTATTCATATTATTTTATTTGAATGAGAAAGCAAGTGACTTGCAGACTTTGTGCTATTATAGCTTGTATCATTTTATAAGATTGTTCTTATGTCTGTCTTCTAAATGTGTTCTTGTTTATTTGATCTAACAAGTAGAACTAGTAGAAGTAATCAAGAAGGTGTCCTGAAGCTAATTGTGGAGAGACTTTGTGCCCCCACAATTGCCTTTAGTGTGTTTTCTTTCTACTTCTATGTAAAGGACCTTGGGATGACTTTGTGCCCCCATTGTCCTTCGTATCTCACTCTTGGGTAGTCAAGGTGGAGACTTTATACTACATCTTAGATTGCTGGTTACTCTACACTCTATTACCAATTACTTATCCTACTAGAAGATTCATATTGTTTGTAAGAACAAGCACTTCTGAAAGAAGAGAAGTGCCTTTTATCATTTTACCAGGACTTCTACTATCCAAGAAGGGATATGGCTCTTGGTTGAATGTTACTTCTGAAAGAAGAGAAGTACCTTCACCAATCACCTAAGATTTCTCCCTTGATCTGTGAGCATCATCTCTAAAAAAAGAGATATGGATGGTGATACCCTACCCCTATGTGTTATTTTCTACTTATATATATAGTATATAGCTCTTACGTATTCATAGGGAACCTCCGCTTGATGAGAGGAGAGATTTGTCCCCTTTTGATGTGGTAAACCTGCACATCTAGATGACCAATCTCCCTATGCTATGGATGATAGGACCTATTTTGCTCACCAGTTAGCTTGTTGACAAAATATTCACCCAACAAGCCTCATTAATGATCTGAGCTTCACAAGATCCTAAACTAGTCATGAAGTTCAATATTTGTTGGTCATCACTAAAGACCTATAGATGGTTCACATTTTATAAGATAGAGGGGCAAGGTATGAGATCAATACTAAAGTTTGGTGAATCTTGGTCAAGCATGAGGTTGGCTGCAGTAGATGCCAGCTCATCAACAACTTTATTTTATTCCCTTGGGATAGAAATAACATTGAAGGCATAAAAATATTCTACTAGGTCCCATACTCTAAACTTGTATCTCTTGAGGTATGATATCTTGCACTAATACTTTATTCTCACTTGATTTATTACTAGTTTTGAATCACCATAAACTAATAATTCCTTAACCTTATTTTTGATGGCAAATTGTAGACCTAAGATGAGGGTTTCATATTCTGCAAGGTTGTTGGTATAAGGGAGCTAGAGTCTATAAGAAGCATAATATTTTTTATCAATAAAGTTAGTTAGAATAATTCCTATCCCAGATCCATCCTTACACCTAGCTCCATAAAAATACAATTTCCATAGCCTAGGTATAATATGAGAAGCTCTAGGATCACAAACCTTGGTAGTTTCTAGGGTAAAAAGTCATAAATTTGAATCAATTATGTTGACCCTTTCATTGACAACATTATAGTCATTGATCATGTGTTTCATTCTTGGCTCTCTTTCAACTCTAATTTGGTTGGGAACTCCCTTCCAAGACATCCATAAGTGTGGGCAATCTATGGAAATGTATCCTTTCAAAGCTTTTGTCCACTCTTTGCTCAAGAGCAATCCATATGCATTAGGGATATCTACTACTTGGATATTTATAAATTGTTGGACCGTTGGCTTAAAAGCCAATTGTATGTGGACATTTAAGAATTCTCTAACCACCTTGACCCTAGATTTATATAATTGGGTGACAACCCTATCAGATTTAATGGGGGTCAAACCAAGTTTCTTATAAACACCTATAGGCATAATATTTATGAAGGCACTAAAATCCAACAAATAGTTATACAAGTTCTTACCAAAGATTCTAACTATAAGTAAGAAGGTTGGGGAATCTATTTTAGATTTATACATGGCTACATTAGCATTATCAACCTTGGTCATCCTACTAGATTTCTTGGACAATGATTCTATCAATAGGTCTCTCTATTCTGTGATTTGTGTCAATTCATACAAGGTAATATTAGCTTTGATTTTATTCATGTCCTCTAAAATATTATAATTGGTTCTATTGGAAGAATTAAAAGCATCTACACTAGGTTTATGAATACTTTCCTTTAGAAATTCTAGATTATTATCTAAAGTGGTATTTGGAAGAGTAGAAATAGTCAAAGGCTACCTCTATTCTCTATTCTTTAGAAGACAAGTCTTCTTTAAGAACTATTGAAAGGCATGAACTTCTTCAAGAACATCATCAAGTTTATTGTCTTCTTGGAAGGAATAATTGAACATCTCCACCATGAAGATTTGGTCAGTAGGCTTCGATCATAAAGTACCTACACCATTGTTTTTGTTAGGCACTACCTTAAAAGTGTCTAACTCTTCTTGAAATGCCTCAAAAGCTTTGCAAAATTCAATACAATAAATTTCACCATGCTTAGTAGTACAATGGACTCTATAATAATCTATAAAATTAATGTTAATAAGATTAATATCCATAATATTCTTTTCTGAAGAGGGTTCATTATTCGTATTATTATGGAAACTATCATTATTGAACATGTTGTTGGGTCTATTGAACCTTTGGATAGAGAAATTTCTACCAGAAGTTTCTCCAATATTACCAACTTATTTTTGTAGCTGAAGGAAATCATTGCTCAATTTTTAGACTATTTTCAAAATGGACTCATTCCCACTTTTGGGGGATTCTAAATTATGAACCTAGTTATTATTTGTACCAATGGATACTACTAAGGCTCTTTGGTCAGTTGCATTAAATCCATTATTATAAAGGTGGTTCAAGAACCCTAAATTCTGATTAGGAGCAACATGCCTTAGAGGCAATTGGTTTAGATTTGGGAGTTGGTTGAGAGTAGGCATATTCTAGTTAATACTAGGAAAGCCATTCAAGGTAGGCATATGTGGATTGACATTGGGAATAGAATAATCCATCTATCCTTAAGGTTTTGTTTGGTCATTAATGATCACAACATCAACATAAGCTAAAGTTAGTGTGTTCATTACACCTATAGCTCTCTTTATGAATAAAAAGGTCATGGGATCAAGATCATATTTATATATTTCCAAGGCCAAGGCTTGATTACGTTTATAAGGATCAATGGTTCTATTGTACATTTTTTGGAACCTAACATTGAAATCTCTTATAGTTTCATTGGCATCCCATTTCAGGGTGGTAAATTGATGGTATAAGACACAGGGGCTATTGATCTTACCAAATTAGTCAATGAATATGTTATTAAACTCATCATAGGTGGTGATTAAGTCATCAAGTAGGTTTAGGAACCACTCATATGTAGCATCTATGAATGTAAAAGGGAACAACCTACATGTTACATCCTCATGAACTATATTTAACAATCTCAATGTAGCCTTAAATGATTTAACATATTCTTCTATTGTTACAATACCACTAGGACTAAAAGTTGGCAAATAATTTTTAGGATTATGAGGGAGGTCATGAATTATACCTTGTACATTGAAGGGATAACTTCCTAACCAAGCCATACCTTGATGAAGTCTAAATGTAGGAGTACCTTGGAGTGGTAAAGTTGGCAAAGACTTTGAATGCCTATGTTTACCTTTGTCTCTCCTAGCTCTCTTATGGAATTCCAACTCAAGTAGAGGCTCTCTTGTCTCAGAGTGTGATCTAGTCTAGATTCTTTGCATTTATAGCTTGATAACTTTGGATCTTATTTGAAATATGATGTGTCAAACCAACCTTTGCAAAGAATAGGGCTCAGATTTTCACATTAAGCTAATTTTACAAAGATATATGTATAGAACAATAAAAGGGCAACAAATTTTAACTAAGTTGGTTAAAAGATGTATCCAATTATGTAAATATGGTCTATCTATACAAGTCCAAGCTCAAATAAACTTATATCTATAAAAGACTTACCAACCTTTGATCAAAATAAGCTATTCTAACCTCAAATGCTATGGATCCTCAGATCTTAAGCTATCTTTACCATAATTAAGCATTTAACTTCAAATAACCTTGATCTTTGTCTAAAGGAAGCATGAAGATGGGTCAAATACCATAAAGATCAATGATTTTTTCACTTTTGAGTAAATAATTATGCAAAAGTACAAAGATAACACCAACCTTTGACCAAAACACACTAAGACCAAAAAATATTCAACAAATTCACCAAGATCCCTCCTTCTAGATCCATCATATCTCATCATGTTGATGCCTCTATGTGCTCTCATAGGTTCTCTTAGTTTTTAAAGAACACTTGTCATTTTAGAATTCTGAGAATCCATGGCATGAGTAGAAGGTTTTGGTAATCTAGTTACTTATGGTGAAATAGAGGAAGAGCAAATTAAACTATTCCATAAATTTATATTGATTGGTGATTGGGAGCCACCTTTGTCCTTGATCTTTGTTAATTTTGAAGCATCTATGTTGATATTAGTGAATTATGACCAGAGTTATACACTAAAGACTAATCTAAGTGAATATTTACAATGAGATCTAAACTAAAGTGATTTAATCAAAGAAAGAAGTAAAAGGAAGGGTAAGGTAGAAAGAAAGTATGTGATTACTTATCTTCACCTTAAACATCGTGACAAGGTTTCATTTTAACTGAACATGCATTTAACCAATATATAATGTAAATTAGCAAATGCTAAAATCACACCATATACTAGGCAAATATCCAAGGATAACATGAAAAAATGCAAGTATGAACTAAATTTGTTTTAAAGGTTTGTTGTTGTATTAAAATAACATTTGTACATCCTAATGCAGAGCAAATAAATCAAAACGAATTTCAAGAACATTCAACTAATCTAGCTTCATCATAAATTAACAACCCTATATCAAAAATGCACATTTAAAATTCTTAAAACCATTCAAATTCAAGACCTAGAACAAGTAATTGAGAGAGAAGTCATGTGACAATTGATGCAAAAAAACTTGGACAAACTTTTTAGTATTCATTGCTTAAATTAATTGTTCTGAAGTATACAAGTTTTAGCTCAAAAACCCCCTCCTTACAAAATGGTAATCATGCCTTTATAGAATATCAAGGCAGTATACCGGTCAGTCATAATATTACACATGTATAAAGATAAGGATAACTATCCTTCTTTAAAGTTCTAGAATACACTTCTCTTTCCCAAATAGACTGACCTATAGGTAAATATACTAACAAACTAGCATATGTCTTTATAAAAGAATATTCCACATTTAAATATTACAATACTTTTACAAAATGGAATATGAATTAACTGGTGGACCTTGGGCTAAAGGGTTCCCTTGTTCCTCTTGGAGAATCTCCATAGATCTTTTATGTTTCTCAGTAACAATCTCCAAATCAATAGTTGACTTCAAAAGACAAATATCTTCATCATCATCTAAGTCATTAAAGTCCTTGTCATTCCTTATCATAACCTCTTTGATGTTTTTGGATTTTACAATATTTTCCTTAGTGGTGAAGATCAAGTCCATGATTTAACTATTATCACTCCTATATTGGCCTTGGCTCTTACTTCTCACTTCCTACATCACTAGAGTGGCTTTATTCTTGTATTCTTCATCATCAATGATGTCTAAGGCATTGGAATTTTTAGGACTAACAAACATGGTGCTAAAGGATTGTTTGACTTTGGCTATCAACTCCTTGTCATCACTTAGGAGTTTGTCTAACATCTTTGAATAAACACTTAAATTTTGTATCTTATCAACACCTATCCCTAATATTTCATTCAAGTGGGCTAGGCTATTGGTTTTGAAACTATGAATCCTACCCTTGATTAGTATGTTTATGATATCCCTTATTTTATCCTTTACATCCTACCATTGGTCCATCAATCCTTTAGCTATGTCATTCTATTGGGTCAATACATCCTACCTCAGCTTCATTGACTTCAAGGAGTCAAACATGTCAAAGAAGGATTCCTCAAACATCTTTACTATTGCCTCAGGACTAATAAGGCATCTATTATCTCTAGATTCTCATTTTCTCTCTCCAAGTTATGTATTTTCTGCTTCATACCCCTAATGCCTACTTTAATTTGAGATAAATGAGCCTCAACCAATCCTTGTGTCCTCCTCATGGATATGATGCTCACCAGGCTGCTAACCTCCAATGGGTGTTAGACCAACAAAGGGCTCAATTCTTTGAAATGTGAATTCCTCACCTCTAACCATGGCCTTCTTAGTTTTCACCCTCTCTAATCTTGTTATTTTTGGATTGAATTGTACATTGGTTGATGACTCTATGATATTAAGAGGCTCAATATTATCCACTTGTATACTACTTGAAGCTATTAGAGTGTCCATTTGAGTGCCACTTGATCCTTATTGTTAACTATTCTTTTCTCTTCCTCTACCTTCATTAGATCCAATATCCATGGCTTGATTTCCTCATGAACATCAATGTGAATTATTTATGTCAAGGCCCAGGAATGGGATAAAGTGGGAATATTTTGAATCTTCCCATACAAAAACCATTTAGAGATAATGGGCCCATGAATGGGGTATTCATCATTGAACAAGTTGACCTCACTCATGGGGTGGGTGAAGGCTAGCTTAGGATTCTTTCTCCCAACTAAGACTAATTCTAATTTTCATTTCATTTTTTATGGGGGTATAATTGGAACTAAGTTCAAAGAAAATTCCTTTCCTCTATCGTATTCCACTTCCTTAGCTAGGGATTAGGGTTCTTCAGTTTGATCTTCCTCATATTTTAACCCATAAACTTCAACAAGTACCTTAAGTGTATCATCTACTATTTCAATAGGTACAAATTCAATCATATCTAGGTGATCTATTATAGAATCTAGCCTTTTAGGTGGGGCTAAAGATGATCCTTCACTAGGTCTCTCCTCTAACTTATCTTTACCAAGTCTTTGTGTTATTTATGCTTGGGGTTGTTATAGTGGTTTCTCTAGAGGGGACTTAGAAGAGGGTCTAGGCAATAAATGATATTGAAGGGGCCCCATTTTCCATATTTCACCTAGTGTCTTACCATATACCCTAGACAATTGAGGCTATAGTTTGATGTTATGCCTTTTCAATCTTTCTAATACCTCTATAAAACTAGATGCCCTGATGTAGAATGGGTCATGGACCCCATGCTGATGTTCATATGTTTTTTTATGGTTTTGGACTTTAGATGTTTGGTGATCACCCAATTAGGTTCCCATTGCCTCAAATCATATTTATACAGGGTGATGGAGGCCCTATGTCTGGTAATAACATTTACATTCTCCTAATTTTGCAACATAGTTATATTAATTGTCAAAGGAAAGGGATGGGGGAGGCCCTTCCTTTTTTCCTTATAAAATCCATCTATACTATGAAGAATCTAGTAATCCACTTCTTTCTCTACTAACTTGATGCACACATAGATGGGTATCCTATAGGGTTGTGTCAAAGTTCTTTTAATCCTTATCACTGTGCAATCAGGTATAACCATATGTCCCCTATCAATTCCACATATTTCTTAATCAATGGGCTGACCCTACTCATTGGGATTCCTATGATGGCTTCCACTAGGGTTGGATAAACATAATCAAAGATGAACTACATGTTGTGTTTGTATTTTAAAATGTGGAGTTTGTAATAATGATGTGAGATGGTAGGTCTCCCATCAGGTGACCAATTCTTAATGCTTGGCATCTAGGTGGAGGATAAAAGGGCATCAAGTAGCTAGGACATCATGTTAAAGTGTTTGCTTATTTTATTTTTGATGGCTATGAATTGTGACTTCAAACAAATATTGATCATCTCACCCAATGGGGGAGTGAGTCCTTTATCAATCTGACACCCAAACTTTATCAATATGTGTGGTGGAGGGGGCTTCTCATAACCTATTCAACAAGGTCATTATTATCCTGATCCCCTCCCTAAATTCAATAATTGGTATTTTACCTGTGGAGTCTTGGATTACTTGGTTCCCTATAAGTAGCCATTGGGCCAAGATTGTGTTTAGATTATGCTCTCTAGTCCACTTTTTAATGGTGGGTAAGCCCATTTGGGGCTTACACAATTTATAATAACTATCAAAAGTAAGGTGGGAAATGTATGCTATTCTCTTAAAACTATGCTCATGCACAATCCAATCATTTTTAATTTTAAAATCCTAAAAAAGAGGAGTAAGGACATCAATGTAGTGTAATACCTTAGTATTGGTGGTAGCATAGTGTAGGCTATCCATCTAGATGAAGACTAGGTCATTGTATCTCCATAGAGTGGTTGCATTTTTTTGTTCCTCCCTGGTAAGAGCTTACATCTATTTAATAGTCCAAAAGAGTTCAGACCAGTTCCTATTCCCATTGTTCAAAGCTATAGTATTTACGTCCATCTTCTTAAATATTCTTCCCTTATTGTTTGAGGTCAAATATAACTCTATCTCATCCTTTTGTTGTTATCTACGAGCTGCCATGTCTATGGAAGTTACTACTTACCAAATGAATTAAAATTAGCCTTTAGGTCAATTCACTCTTACTCAAATTGTAATTTAGATCTCTTGGTTTGATTGCGATTGATTCAAGCTTGAATTAAGGTTTTTATAGATGCTTAGGTCTAGTTTGAATCTTTAATGGCAATGACAATTTAGACTTAGGCTCATTCATGTCTCATATTTGATTGAGACCTAGGAATTTATAACTTTGCCTTTTTGAGCACACAAAATCTTTAATTTTATTTTTTTGTGCTTGTATGGTGCACATGTGGCATCCATTTGAGAACTTTCATGGCATTTTTCATAAATGCCTTGAGGGACTAGCCATGGTCTTTTAAAAATCCAAATTTTTATTCATGCCATTGGAGCTTTGTTTACGGATCAACATGGACCATTGATCATGATCATTGGGCTTGAAAGTCATTGGTTTTTTTATGTTGAGTCTTGTGGTTATGACACTTGGTATTTTTGTGGGCCTTTTGGGCTCTATATGCTATGCAGTGAATGTGTGTTTACCACATGTTGATCCTGTCAGCCTTTGGGGCTCATTGAAAAGTCTTTGGTAGTTGTGTTCCATTTGATTATCATCTTTAAAGAAAGGGTGGACCATTGATATTAATCTGAATAGATGTACATGATTAGTCTGAAAGACCAAATGCCTTAGATTCATTGGGTCATTTTATCTATCTAATCAATCTCTATGATGAAGTGTAGGCCATTAATCTTGCAAAAGGGTGAGAACTTTAATCAACATCATGAAAAAATAGGGGACTTAGGCTTAAATACTTTAGGCTAAGGTTTATTGCATGTTTAATAAACATGTTATAAACTTTATGCTAAAGTATTTTAACCTAAGTTTTTGAAATTCATAGAAAGGGGTCCTAGGATAAATATTTTAGGCTAAGGTTTATGTTCTATTAATAAACACATCATATAATTTAAGTGGGGTGACAGACCAGTCTGTCTTGAGAGTGTATCATCCTGAGGATGAGGTTAGGCTACAAGAATCTTGGGTGGAAAATAATAGAGCTTCCAAACTATCCACCTGTTCACTCTAAATGACTTCAAATAGTAGATGACATCGAGACATCTGATCCTTTCAAGGAAATGGTGAATGAATCCCTCCAATAGAAACAAACATAGATGCTGTAATAATTTACCCAAATTATTCAACAACTCCTGATGGGAAATTTTGGCTCCTCAGCTACACTTCCTAGCTCCTCATCCATGGATCATCCTTTCAGTGCCCCAACACCCTTCAAGGTTCAGGTAGATTTTGATATTCCAAAATTTGAAGGAAAAATCAATGCTAATGTAGTAGAAAATTGGTTAGATCAATTATCTTCCTAATTATTTGTAAACAAATTCACCGATGGAGAAAGGATCACTTTTGCTCTTTTGAAAGCATCATTACTTGTGAAAAACTGGTGGGAAGTGTACAAAAAGAGATTTAGTATAGATGACATTAGCCTTGAGGTGGAACCTACCTGGAATGATTTTGTGGAAGTAGTGAAAGAAGAATACTATCCCATTAGAGCATATGATGATCTGTACATACAGTGGTAACAACTTCACCAAGGTAAGGACAAATCTGTTCCAGATTACACAGATATTTTTCATTCTTTGTTTGCAATATTGGGCATCCAAGAAAGTGAGAAACATAAGACTCTAAAATATCATGGTGGACTACAATAGTACATATGGGGGGAAATGGAACTCTTTAATTTGGAAACCGTTAGTGAGGCATACAAATTCACAGTGAAGATTGAGCAGAAGCATGGTAGAAAGAATACGAAGAGTCAGCCCTCAAAATGGAAAAGTGACAAGGAAGGTCAAACACGAGGCCAAAATTGGAAGAAAAAGGATTTTAAAGATAAGAAATCCCAGAAGGGGAAGGCTAGAAAATGGTGTGATTATCACAAAACTGGAACTCACTCTAAAGAAGAATGTTGAGCCATCAAGTCACTACTTTCTAAGTCACAATACTCAACATCTACTACTTTGTCTCATACATAACCCACAGTCAAAGAGGATGAAGAAGAAATTATATATGTTGAGCCCAACACCATCATCACTTCATCGTAAACCCATGAGGAAAGGTCAGATGATAAGGAAAGATTGTTTCACTCCAAATTATGGGTAAAAGGTAAGCCTCTGCATTTCATTCTTGATAGTGGGAGTCAAAAGAATTTAATCTCTGCTAAAGTTGTGAAAAGTCTGAATCTATCCATGAAGCCTCATCCAAATCCATACAGTATTGGATGGTTGAGTCTAGGGAGAGGCCTCTGTGTCACCCATTAATGTCTTCTTTCATATGCAATAAAACCTTTCCAAGATGAAGTCTTATGTGATGTGGTCAATCTATATGTTTGTGATGTACTCCTTGGTCAACCATTCATGTATGAGTAACATGGCATCTATGAATCATGAACCCAAATAATCACCCTCACTCTTGGAACATGGCACTACAGGGTACCAGAGGTACCACCTCCTACATTTGTCTCATTGATCAGTGCTAATCAATGTAAGAAATTGGTGGAGAAGACAAAGCAATTTGTTCTCATGGTGGTCAAACCACAAAAATCCAAGAAGGCCGATGTTTCAGTCCTAAATACACAATCAACACAACAAAAAAAGTAGATAGGATGAATGATAGGAGAATATGATGACTTATTCAAGTCACCCACATGAGTTCCACTACATTGCTAGGTAAAACATTCTATCGATTTGATCCCAAGATCACCTTTGCCTAACAGTCTTGTGTATCACAGATCAGTTTTGGAGAATGATGAGATAAAAACATAGATTCAAGAATTGATCCAAAAGGGTCACATCAAGCCAAGCTCTTCACCCTGTGGTAGCCTAATTGTCTTAGCGTCAAAGAAATATGGAACATGGAGGCTTTGCATTGACTATCGAGCCCTGAATAAAATCACTGTGAAGAATCACTACCCTGTCCCTAGGATTGATGACCTACTGGACCAACTCCATGGTGTGAAGTTATTCACAAAAATTGATCTCAAATCTAGCTATCACCAAATTCCCATTGATCCCACTGATGTATGGAAGACTGCATTTAAATCAAAGAAGGGGCTCTTTGAATGGCTAGTTATGCCTTTTGGCTTAACTAACACACCTAAAACCTTTATGAGGATGATGGATGACATCCTATGACCCTTCACAAACTCATTTGTGGTTGTCTACCTAGATGACATACTCATCTATAGCAGAACATGGGAGGAACATTTGAAACATGTTCATAAGGTGCTTCAAACTCTTTGAGAGCACAAGTTGTATGAAAATCTTGACAAATGCACATTTGGGATGACAACAATTCAATACATTAGGTATGTTGTGAATGAGGAAGGGGTCCATGTTGATCTAGAAAAGATTAAAGTTATTCAATAATGGCCCACACTAAGGACCCTCACAGAACTTCACAGCTTCTTGGGTCCTACAAATTTTTATCAAAGGTTTGTTCTTGGATTTTCACATGCTGCTTGGTCACTAAACCAAGTGACTAAAGTAGGAGATAAAGCTACATTTTAGTGGGGTGAAATACAATAAATGGCATTTGATAATTTGAAGAACAGACTTTGCTTAGCCCCTGTTCTTGCCTTGCCAGATTTGCATCAACCTTTTGAGTTGATGACATGCATCTGAATATGCCATGGGAGTTATCATCATGCAACATGGCCATCTTATTGCATATCATAGTGAAACTTTCACTGATACAGTTAGGAAATATCTAACATATGATAAATATCTCTATGCCATTGTGCAAGCCTACAAATAATTGAAACACTTCATCTTGGGAAAAGAGACAGTCATCCACACTAACCACAGACCATTGGAATTCATCTAGACATAGAGCAAACTATGAAATGAGAGGCACCAAAAGTGGGCCACATATCTTCATCAATTCCACCTAATAATCAAATAAAAAAAGGGGAGCTCAAATATAGCTATAGATTTTCTGAGTCATCCACCAATTACTGCACTCACAATAGTTCTTGACTTGTGTGGACATGAGACTACCACTTGGGGTGATCTGTATGAAGCATATCCTACCTTTGCTAATACATATTAGGTGATTCAAAAAGGTAAACATGTTTTTGATTTCTATTTGCAAGATAATGTCCTCTATCATATGGGGCACATCTGTATTCTAGTTGGAGAGCAACAAAAGATGATATGGGAAGCACATTTCAGTAGGACAGCTGGACACTTTGGTATAGAGAAGACATTGGCAATTCTTCAAAAAAACTTCTACTAGCCCCATATACAAAAGGATGTCCCATGTGTGATAGCCAAGCCAAAAAATAAGAAGCAAGGATTGTACATGCCATTTCTAGAACCAACCAAGCCTTGGGAATCTGTCTCAATGGATTTTCTCTCAAGTTTGCCCACTTCAAAACATGATAAAGACTATATTTTTGTGGTAGTTGATCATTTTTCAAAAATGACTATCATGATTGCTTGTAAGAAAAATATATCTACTGAATAAATTTCTCAACTCTATTTTAGTCATGTATGGCTCCATTTTTGTCTCCCCAAGTCCATTATCTAAGATCGAGATAGCAGGTTCCTGAGCATCTTTTGGTCCACTCTATGGAAGATGATGGATACCAAGTTGATGAAGTCCACAGGATTCCATCCATAGACTGATGGTCAGATATAAGTGGTGAACCACTTAATTGTTCACATGATTTGGATGTATCATTCCAAACATCCACATACATGGGATGAGGGGCTTCTTTTCATATAACATGGATACAATTGGGCCCTACATAGCTTGACCAAGCACAATCCATTCCAAGTATGCTTTGGGTTACAACCCATGGCACTAATTGATATAGCTGTTAAATTATCCACTATGGAATACACACCTCATGGAATATTTGAGGCAGCAAAATCAACAAATTTCATTAAACAAATGCAACACATCTAACAACAAGTTCATGACATCTTGGAGAAGATGAATCAGAAGTATAAGCAACTCCATGACAAACATAGGATTGCACACCATTTTAATTTGGGTGATAAGGTTTGGTTATGGCTTCAAAAGGAATTAATTTTAGGCCCACACAAAAAAAATCAGCCTCTGCGATATGGTCCCTACACCATCACTAGAAAATTTGGAAAAAATGCTTTTGAGTTGAACCTACCAGCCTACCTTGGTCTGCATCCAATATTCAATGTGGAGCTCCTCAAACCATATCATCCACATATATTAGAAACTTCATTCATATCATAACAACTTTACATTGATGAGCTTGATCCATATATTTTTTCTCTAGTGGAGGAGGATTAGATTGTGGACACATGGATGAAAACAACAAGAGGACGCTCTATTCCACATTATCGAGTGGTCAAAAGGGGCCAACTTAGCCACCAAGGTGAGTGGCTCACAAAGAATAAAATAAAGACACAACTACCACACCTAATGAGGAACATTGATGCAATGGGTACCATTGATTTTCAATGAGGGAGGAATGATCCGGGTAGAAATTTAGGTGACAATTTGGGTGACAGTTACACCCCAATTGATGACGGAACTTCTGGGAGCCATAACTTTTACACCGTAGCTCCAATTGACTCACCGTTTGAACCATTGGAAATATAAGAATGAGGAGAACACTATGAGATGGTATGGATATATAATTAATGAATTTTGACCCCCAAAAACCCAATGGAAGTGCCACCAATTTCAATTTTAGTAGTGCAATTTAAAAATAGTAAGTTTCTAAAAATAGTAATTACTTAAATTTTGTATTGTTTTAAGGCATATAAGTCAAACCACTTAATCTCCCTTTAGATTGGTGACCTTCCATATCCTCACCATACTTTCAAAATAGGTATAAATAAATATGTAACCTGAAATGGAAAATCAGACATCTCTTCCTAGAGATAAGCATATAGTTGTATTGTGATCTTGAGTAATAATACATCTCTTCTCAGAGAATTCATTGTTAGTGTGTTATTTCTTTTTTCTTGAAATATTAATCAACTAGAAATTCTAATTTTTGGATCAGATCTTAATCTGAATGGATGCACATGATTAGTCTGAAGGACCAAATGCCTTAGATTCATTAGGTTATTTTATCCATCTGATCAATCTCTATGATGAAGTGCAGACCATTAACCCTGCAAAAGGGTGATAACTTTAATCAACATCATGACAAAATAGGGGACTTAGGATTAAATACCTTAGGCTAAGTTTTATTTCATGTTTAAAAAACATGTTATAAACTTTATGCTAAAGTATTTTAGCCTAAGTTTTTGAAATTCATAGAAAGGGGTCATAGGATAAATATTTTAGGCTAAGGTTTATGTTGTGTTAATAAACACATCATATAATTTAGGATAAAACATTTATGTTAAGCTCTTAGAACATGTCAAAAGGGGCCAAATAATATAAGGACCAAATTTTAGGTTTTAACCTAGGCTTTTATAGCTTTAATAAACACAATAAAACCTTAGGTTAAAATCATTTATGCTAAGTTTTATGTCACAAGGAACTTTTGAAATAATATTTAACATAAGTCTATAGCCTAAATTTTATTGTATTTAAATAAACACAATTGGGACCTTAGGAAATATACTTAGACTAACTCCATGTCTTCATGTATTTAGACCACATGATTATTTTTTTATTTGAAGCTCAAAGATCCCAAGTGTTTGAACATCTACTGAGAGGTCCCCTTGATCTACAATGCAAACCGTAAGTTTTTAGAAACATTTTGAAACATGGCCTTATGTCTAAGTAAAATAATTGATTAACTTAAATTCGATAGTCTTACGAATATCAATGATGGCCTCACAGATGTCAAATGATGGTCGTGAGAACATAAAATTTAAGTTAGTGGATCATTATTTTTAATGGGAGTAAATTTGATATTCTCATAGACATCAATGACGATCTCATGGACATCCAATGATGGTTGTGAGAATGTCAATTTTAATCTCATGAAACCCCTTTTGGTCCATAGACCTTAGATTAGATACATTATATTGGATTAATCTCTATGATGAAGCATGGACCATCAATCATAATCGAAGAAAATGCATGCCATTGGTTTAATTTAATGTGTAGTACCCTTTATTACCAATATTTTAATATGGTAATGCCACATGGTGACTTCATGGGGATTCTTGAGCTTTTGACTTTTTATCACCACATTCACTCTATTGGATTAATTCTATGTGAGTAGCCATGGACTATCAAATCAATCTAGATGCTTATACTTAGCATAAGTTTTATCACAAGGTTTTATTGTATTAATAAATACAATGAGAATTTAGGGTAAAACTCAGGCTAAGTTTATATTTGATAAAAGGGGTCCTTTAAAATCTTATGATGATCTCACACCATTTGATCCTTGGTCTTACTCAAGAATAAATCATTGATCATGATCCTAGTGATCTTATGGGATTAATTTGATGGATCAAAGATTTGATTGTTTTTGGCTTACTATGCTCCATTAGATCATCCTCTCATGATGAAGCGAGGACCATTGGATCTACAAATAAGTAAGGCACTTAAGTTAGGATGCAAGTCAATGATAAGAACTTAGGCTAAAAATGTAAGACTAAGATCTCTTTCATGTTGATAAATATAAATGGTTCCTTAGGGTAAATTATTTAGGCTAAGTTTATGACAAAGGGGACCATGCTTAGATAAAAGGACCCTGCTAACACAAATATTAGACCATGTTAGAAACATAGGAAACAAAAGGGGGAAATAAAAGGGGACCTATGAATGATTTTTAGGCTAAGGTTTTGGTTGCGTTTAAGAACATAGCCAAGCCTTAGCATAAAAATTAGGCTTAAGTCCAAGATTAACCCAAAAATGTTCCTACCAAAATGTTCCTTCCAAAATTTGAATCAAAGGTCTAGGCTAGGGTTTTCTGAAGGAGGGTTTTATCATGAATCCAATTATGAGCTGCCATAAATTTGAGACTAGAAAAAGTCTGTATATGGTTAATCTATAAATTTCAAGCATGATCCATTGAAGGGAGCTCCGTGAAACCTATAACTTGAGATAAAAGGAACAACTATTAGTAATATTAGTCAAATTTTCAAACAAATCCATGAACAAAAGGGCCAATTTCATTAGGCATGGGTTATCTTCATATTCTAATAAAGTATAGAATATCAAGCTTTTAGTGTTAGGGTTTAAAATAATCACAAGGGTCCCTATTTTTCATAAATGTGTGTATTTTTACCTCAACATGTAGATTTTATATCTATCATTTGATTTAACCAACATTTTTCTAATTAACATCATCTATTCTTCTATTTTAGCAATCATTAATGGCCTAAAAACCACTCTATCCTCTAATCTATCCCAACTAATAGGTGTTCTACATTTTATACCATAAGGAGCCTCAAAAGGTGCCATTTTAAAATTGAATTGAAAGAATTATTAGAACTAAAATAAACTAGTGTAAGATATTATTCCCACTTGTATTGATGTTTCATATAATGCATTCTCAAAATATCCTACAAAGCCTAATTTACCCTCTTAGGTTTCCCATCTTTTTCAGTATGATAGGCTATAGTGTAATTAAGTTGATTTCCCAAAGTTACTTTTAAATTTTTCCAAAACCTAAAATTCATGTGAGGGTATCTATCTAAAATGATTTTCTTAGAAAAATCATGTAACCTGTAAATTTCTTACACAAACCTCTATACAATAATTGGTGCATCATAAGTTAAATTACTCAGTATAAAATGTGCCACTTTTGTTAGTTGTTTAACTACCACCAATATCATATCATGTATATTTATTGATATAAGTAATCCTTGAACAAATTCCATGCTGATAACCTTCCATTTCTATTATAAATTGTCATGTGGATACAACAACCCAACAAGATGAACATGCTTAGATTTCACCCATTGACATTCCAAACATCTAGACACATAATCATTTGCATATTTTTTATAAATACAATTGTTTTAACTATGTTATTAGCTTGGTAACTCATATATGACCTAGATAAGAAGTATTATGAAACTACTTAAGCAATGTAACTCTCAAATTTTCTCCATCTAACACATACATTTTAAAATTAAATCTTAGGAGTCTATATTTTTAAAAATGGAATCCTTCGTACCTATTATCTTGAGGATTTTTGGCTATATCTTCCTTGACCTACTCATAAAATTCATTCATTAGAGATAATTTAAAAACTTAATCTTGTAAAGTAGTTATAATGGTATCCATTACTGCTATGTACCTTTTATAGATAAGATCATCTACCACTCTACTATCTTCTCCTTTTATGTAATTGATATAAAAGTCATAGTATGATAAAAAAAATCAACCATCACCTTTTCCATGAATTAAAATTTGGTTGTGTGAATATGCAATTAAGCCACAGATTATTAGTCTTGAGTTTAAAAGGTTTACGCAATGGATAATACCTCAAATCCTACAAGGCATGCACTATTATGACTAATTATAAATCATGTAGAGTATTATTGGCTTCATAAGGATTTAGTTTCCTATATTAATATGCTAATACTAAATCATGTTATAATAAGAATCTACCTAGGTAATATATAGAACCATTTTTTGGATCTATAACACATAATAATAGTGTATAGTTAAGCTTATTTTTTAGGATTTTAAAGGATTCTTCACACTTATCAATTCACAAAAACTATTGATCTTTCATTTGAAATGAGGTGATGGGGTTAGCTATCTTAGAAAAATTGGGTAAAATTTTATAATAATACCCTAATAAACCCATAAAAATATGAACCTCATGAACAATTTTGGGTTCTATCCATTCCAAATGGATTTTATCTTTGCAGGATCTATATATGTTCCTTCAGTTGAAATGATGTGCCCAAATATTACACATTATTATGAAATAAATCACATTTATATAATTTCCCATAGAGATTATATGTTGATAAGTGTTGTAATTTATTTAAATATTGATTTCAATATTGATGTCATTGATGTCAAGTTACATCTGGTGAAGATGCATGGTGAGTGATTTGTGAGCTATGAGCTTGTGTGCTTGATATGACAAGAAAACCATGTGATAAAAGAGAATTTGAAGGAAAACTAATGTCTCTACATTGAGATATAATTTAAATAAAACCTAATGATTCTTATAAGTTTTATTTTAATCTTTAGGTCAAGTAAAGAATGTTTGAGTACTAGTTCTTGAGTACAAGGTGTCTTGAGAAGTCTAGTCTAGACTCTATGAAAAGGTGTGCATAATGAATCCTGATGAAATAAGTAAGCATAATATTGTGAGATATTGTTTTTAATTATTTTATAATCAAATATAATTTTTTATACTTTAATAAGTGTTTCAAGGATAGTTTCCGAGTATTAAGTGCTTGACAAGCTTAGTCATGGCACTAGTCATTATATGTAAAGACCTAGTGAGAAGATTTGAGTATGGTGGCTTCGTGAGATGGATTCATAGAGGCATAAGAGGATGTAAAAGGTTTATTTATAATTAATATTAGTAATTTTATTAATTATGATAGTTTCACGGTAATCTTATAGGGGTAAGACCTTAAGTCTAAGTCTACAACTAGACTTGTTCTAGACCTTGCCTGACCTAATAAAGTGTCATGAGGTGTTTTCAGGGCATATGAAGTATGTAAATTAGTATTTGAGAATTATATGGGGTTTTTGAGTTTTATAAGGATGTTTAAAGTTCACGTAAAAATTCATGAAGGTTAGTTTCAAGGACTAATGTGGTTTACAAGTCAAGGTCTAGAGAGCAAAGAGAGAGAAAGTGGCCATATGAGGTATCAAGATCAGTTTCCAAGACAAGTGTGAATATGTGAGTATTTAAATAAGTATTTTATGTTGTTTTAGGTATTTTTACAAATTTTTATTTCAAATTTTTAAGGTTTAAGTCAAGAAAAAGTGTTTTGAGGTCACTCGAGTGCACATAATGAAGGGTTCTCAACCTGAGAAGAACTTTCAAGTGTTCATTGGCATGTGTAACCTATGCATGAGAACATAATATATTAATATTATATGGGGAAGGGTCATAAATAAAAATTTTGGGCATTATTTTTTGTCTTAAAGGGATATTATTTATGAATGATCATTAAGATTGGAAGATGGTTTAAACCCTCAAAGAACCTTAATGGTGACCCAATATGAACTAAGTTGTTTTGAAGTGATCATAATGGTTTGGTATATATATTTAAGTGATTTTATATTGTATTTAACTCTCCCAAGCACCTCTAGGTGTTATTGGTTTGTCAGGTGAGTGAGTGCACCCTACAAGAAAGGCCTTATTTCTTAGAGATTTACTTTAGCAATCAGATTTGACCAATTCAAAGTTGCTAAATGGAGGATAAAGATTTATTTTTTTTAATTTCCATGGTGGTTTTTTGAGTATTTTATAGTCCTTATGTGTGATAAATTGGTCATACAAGTTGACCAATTGATAATAGGCCTAATGCTACAAATAGTGAGAAACCTAAGCAGCAGTGAGAAGGTGATTAGGGATGTGTTATCATGAAATAAGGATGAATCCAAATACATGGATAAATTTATAAATACCTTTAATAAATTTTAATGTTTGATATAAGTTTTGGATATCATTTTATATAGCAAAACATTGCTCACAAGTTGACTTGTATAGCTCAGTGACGTCATGAGATTGGTTTATAAGACCAATATTTCCATTTGACCATACTATAATTCTATCTAATAATGGTATAATGATATCATAATATAATAAAAATTAATAATTAGTCTCTATAAATGGTCATATAGGTGGTTTAAGGTCATTGTCACCATGATTTTGCTTTAAGGTAAACTAGGAGTTATGGGTAGGCAAGTTACAATGAGTTTGAGACTCTATGCCCTAAATTGAAGAATATACTATACATGAAGTTTATAATTTGGAATTTTATGTCATATACATTATTTTTAAAATATTATAAGTAAGTGTAATAGTTTAAAACATTGAAGCCAAAATGTCTTGTTTGGCTAAGTGAGGTCTGAGAGAGAGAAGGTCAACAAATTGGTTTGCAAGACCAATAATTTCCATTAGACCTTATCATATTTTTATTTTATATTGTTTTGAGTACATTTTAGGATCATATTAATTCATTTTAATTCATTAATTGTGTTCTTTCATGTGTCATAGGTTCAAGTTTGCATGACTATGTTTTGAGGCTAGTTGGTAGTTCAGAGTGAGCATCTTGTAGAGAAGAGTTTGAGCTTGTACACCTTGAGTTGTGAATTATAAATAATATGGTGATGACCATGAGGTCATATATATTTTTATTTTATTTTTTTCCATGATTTTTTGCAATTTTTTTTTTAATTCTTTAGTTTTTTAAGATAGACTTTATGTGTATAAGAAGGCCTAATTATGAACAGTACTAATGGTGTGTTTCAAGTAGTGCTTGGAATTGAAAGGTGTTTTATAGATTAGATGAGATTATTATAGGTATATTTGAGTGGATTAGGATGTTTTAATTCCATGTTAGGTGTTTAAATGTGTTAAAATAAAGGTAAAGTGTAATGTGTCCTAAATAGACCTAAAGATGAGATAAGGTCTAATTGAGGTAGGTTAGACCTAAAGTGACTTAAAACACATTTGATACCTATTTATAATATGTCATAATATATTTTACATGTCAAAAATGATAAGGTAAGGGTGTTTGTCTAAGTAAGAAGGATATAAATGAGAGACTTCTATAAATACAAGGCAACTTTAGGCCTATTGTATGTGGTGTCAAAGCAAGTGAATCAAATAGAAAATTGGTAATTAGAAGAAGGTATTATAGAACATTATAGGAGTTTATAGGAAATATATTGAATTTTTTATAGATATTATATGTATGATTACCAAGGTCATATGACCTAATTACTCTTGAAGAGACCTATTTGAGTGAAAAGACCTAGATGGTAGTTTGAGAGGGCTAAGAGTGTGAAGAGTTGAAGGGGTGGTCATCATAATTTGGTTGAGAAAAAAAGATTATTTAAGGTGATAAAAACATTTAGGTGGATTATTTAGTGCTAATTTATCTAGGGGGTTGGTGCTTATTTTCAATTTGGTGCTTGCTAAAAGCCTAGCCAAGTTGGTGCTCCATGTGAAGTGGGTGCTTCACTAAATTTAGTTTCTCTTATAGTAATGTAGTCAATATTTATATATCAGTGGGTTTCTTCCCCTTAAGGGTTTATCACATATGATCTATTCATGTGTTTCATGCTTATGTGGATAGGTGTTTATGTTTAAAATATCTATATGCTTGTTTAAATGTTTCATGATTGCTTAAGTGATTATGTTAAGAAAGTTTTGAAGATTGATTCACCCCCATTAATAATTTTAATACTAAAATTTCATATCAGATCGTGATCCTTTGAAGTATGTTTAAAAGTCTAAAAGATATCTTAGAAGTAAGGATGGTCATTCAACAAGCTCAAGGTGGTTTCTCTATAAGTAAGGATATATTATTTAATGGATCTAACTATGACTTTTGGAACAAAAAGATGATATATTTGATGTCTCAAGGTCATGATATTTTTAAATTAGTTATGGATGGCTACAGTGCTCCTCTTATTCCACCAAATGATGAATTAGGTAAGAAGGGTAGAGAAAACAACTCCAAGGTAACGAATGCCCTTCTTTGTGGCCTATTAAAGGAAGACCTTGTGAAGGTGATGGACTATGTATCATAAAAATATATATGGGAAAAATTAAATACTATCTATGAAGGAGACACCAAGGTGAATATGGAAAAGTTATAGACCCACCAGAGATAGCTTGAAAGTTTGAAGATGAATGATGATGAAACCATTGCATCTTACCTATTGAAGGTGGATGAAGTTGTCAATTTAATTACATGATTAGGACAAGTGAATGAGTCTACATTTTTTCAAAATGTATTGATATCACTAACTCCTAAGTTTGATTCTAAGGTATCTACAATATAAGAGATACAATATTTGGACAATCTAGAGATGGATGGGATTCATGGATTCTTGAATACCTATGAGATGAGAAAAAATGAATGCAAACCTCAAAAAAAGGAAACAACTTTTAGAATTGAGAATAATTCAAAATAAAAGAAGGTCAAGGATGAGGAATGGTCTTGATGATGATCAACTGATAGCCATGTTTATAAGGAAATTATAGTTTGGATCTGATAAGTATAAGGGTAAGTTGAATTTCAAATGTTTCAAATATGGTAAGATTATTCACTTTACATATAAGTGTCATAATAAGGATAAGACTAATCATGATGAACATCATGAACATCATGAAGATGATAGGAAGATCTATAAGCTTGGAAAGAATAATAAATATTTCATGAAGTATGAAGGCAAAAAAGGGTCATTCGAGAACAAGAGAAGTTTATACACCAAAGAAGATAATAACTCATATGATATAAATGACACAATTACATATGATAGTGATGATGATAGTAATAAACATAGACATGACAATAATGAAACCTTATTCATAGCCATAGAATTAGACAATGAGGGTTGCTCAAATGGGAAAGGAATTATGGTTGATGTCAAATTAGATGAAGAAGAAGTGGAAGAAAACCTTGAGGTATAATTGAGGAGTGATATAGAAGAGTTAAAGTTCAAAATAAACAAAAATAACAAACTAAGATCATTAGTAAAGGAATATGAAGATAATATTGGTTTTTTTTAGGAGAGATTGAGTAATACTTCCAAGGAGTATGATGAGATCATCAATCAGATTGAAGCATAGATGGAGATAGTTGATACAAACCTAAAGGATAAAGAGTAAGAATGCACCAAGGATGAAACTAAAGTGGATTACTTGAAATCTAAGTTGTATCAATCATATAACAAGGTGAATACCTTTGTGAAGTTTTAAAACAACATTGAGGCTCTAGATAATATCTTGAATAGTCAAAAATCTACAAGTGATAAGATAAGACTTGGTTTCAAAGAATATCAAAAGGAGGAATATCAAGTAAAGGAGAAGGCTATTTAATAAAATAAGGTTAACATGAAAAGACATATAAAACATGATAATGCTATGAAGTATGCTAATTCATTAAATGGTTATTGTTTTGTATGCAATCAATT
The DNA here is from genome assembly GCA_037957365.1 of Torreya grandis. Classification (NCBI taxonomy): domain Eukaryota; kingdom Viridiplantae; phylum Streptophyta; class Pinopsida; order Cupressales; family Taxaceae; genus Torreya; species Torreya grandis. The sequence continues at coordinate 119,051 of JARHVA010010058.1, forward strand.
TGGTCATAGATTAAGAGAGTGTAGAAGACCCTCGAATAATGAGTACTCATGTAACTATAGAAGGAGTCAAAGTTCACATTAATAAAATGGTATGTATAATAAGGTTTTATATAGTTTTCATGATGTAAGATACATTTCAAAAAAAATCTTAATATATTTATAAGGTCATCAAGTCAAAATAGGAGGTTTAAAGCCCCTAGAGTTCAAAAGAGAAGGCAAATGAATGTATGGAAACCAAAGATAGTAAAAATTAGTCATGATCAATATACAAGCTCAAGTGGAATATTTAAAATGATAGAGAATACTTCATATGTGAAATAAATTCAATAATTTTTTTATTATATTACATTAATTATTAAATGGTTGATGAAGAGGTCAAGCCTATATTGTCCATCAAGTCTAAAAGGATACTGAAAGATATTCAATTTTGTGAGAACATGGAGATCTAGAAATCTCTTGATCTTGTGATTTTTTAGTACCCTATGGAAAGGGGTGAATCCATTATTATTCATGGAAAAAAAATTCAATTTATAAAAATCATTTTGGATGCTTAGTTTGAGGGGGAATTATTTAGGTTATTGACTGAGCTTGATCTATGTTGAAAAGTGGACTTACAATCTGAGTTCATTTGTAGGGATAATACATGATGTAAGGGGGATCATGTTAATGTAATTATTCACATTATATGTATTTATCATCTATTATAATAAGGTGTGATTACAAATAATAGTTTGTGGAAGATCTTTTGTCATTAATGTCAAAGGGGGAGAAAGTTCAAGAAGAGAATTTGACCAAATTAGGGGAGATGAGAGTGATTAGATTGAAGAATGTTTTACCATAAGTGAAAAAGGGGGATTTTGTTAAGAAGTGTTGTCATTGATTTAAATATTATGTCATTTTATGTCAAATTTTATGGCATGGATGATAAGGTGCATTTGGTGAAGATGCATGGTGAGTAATCTTTGAGGTATGATCTTATGTGCTTAATATGACAAGGAAGCCATGTGACAAGAGATAATTTAAATGAAACATAATGTATCTCTATTGATAGATAAATTTAAGGAAATCTAATTATTATTATAAGGTTTATTTCAAGTTTTAGATCAGGTAAAGCATGTTTGAGTACTCGTTCTTGAGTACAACGTGTCTTGAGAAGTCTAGTCTATACTCTATGAGAAGGTGTGAATAATGAATCAAAATGAATTAAGAAAAATATTATGAGAGATGGTTTAGTATTGTGTTGTAATTAAATATAAGTTTATATAATTTCATAATTTTTTCAAGGATAGTTTTCAAGTTTTAAGTGCTTGACAAACCTAGTCATGACACTATTCATGATATGTAAATACCTAGTGAGAAGATTTGAGTATAGTGTCTTAGTGAGATGGATAAATAGAGTCATAATAGGATGTATAATGTTTAATTATCATTAATATGAGGCATTGGATGACTTAATATAGTTTAAAGGTAAGCCTACATGGGTAAGACCTTAAGTCCAAGTCTACAACTAGACTTGTTCTAAACCCTACCAGACCTAATGAGGTGCCATGAGGTGTTTTCAAGGCCTATGATGGATTTAAAGTAGTATTTGAGTATGAGAGAGGTTTATTTAGTTTTATAATGAGGTTGAGAGTTCATGTAAAGTGTTATGAAGGTCAGTTTCAAGGACTAATGTGGTTTACAGGTCAAGGTATAGAGAGCAAAGAGAGATGGTGGCTAGATGGGGTATCAAGATCAGTTTACAATACAAGTGTGAGTATGTGATAAATTAAATAAGTGTGTTATGTTTTTTCAAGTATTTTTACAAATTTTCAAGTCAAATTTTGAAGGTGAAGGCAAGAAAAAGTGTTTTGAGGTCACTCGAGTGCATAGAATGAAGGGTTCTCAACCTGAGAAGGACTTTCAAGTGTTCATTGGAAAATGTAACCTATGTATGAGAGCCTAAAATATTAATGGTATATGGGGAAGGGTATTAGATATAAATTATAGGAATTAGTTTTTGGATAAATGGGATATGTTTTATTAATGATCATTAAGACTAAAAGATGGTTTAAACCCTAAAAGAACCCTAATAGTGACCTAATATAAAATTGTTCTAAAGTCATAAAAATGGTTTGGTATACATATTTGAGTGATTGGAGGTTCCATGCACCTATAGGTGTGATTGGGTTTTCAAGTGAGTGAGTGGATCCTACAAGAAAGGTCGTATTTCTTAGAGATTTATTGTAGCAATCAAAGTTGACCAAGTTAAAGTTGATACATGGATGGAGGATAAATCTTGATACTTTTTTTATTCCCATGGTGGGTTTTGATTAGGTTCTATTCCTTAGGTGTTCTAAATTATTCATACAAGTTAACCAATCACTAATAAACCTAATGGTGAAAATAGTGAGAAACCTAGGTAGAAGTGAGAAGGTGATTAGGGATGTGTTATCATGGAATAGGGATGAATCCAAATAAATGGAGATGTTTCTCAAGACCTATAAGACATGTTCATGTTGGATATAGGTTTTTTAGATCATTTTATTTATCAAAAAAATTCTCATAAGTTGACTTATCTAGCTCAGTGAGGTCATGATATTTATCTGCAAGACCAATATTTCCATTTGAACATACTATATTTCTATATTAGAATGGTCTAATTATATCATAAGATCATCCAAATGAATTAGTATAAATTTTAAATGGTCATATAAGTGGTTGAATGTCATTATCAACATGACTATGCTTCAAGTCAAATTGTTAGTTATGGATAGGCAAATTACAACGATAAGTTTCAAATTGTATGCCCTAAATTGAATAATATAATATACATGGTGTGTTTATTTGGGACTTCTATGTCATATCCATGATTTTTAGAATATTGGAAGTTATTTTAAGAGTTTTAATATTGAATCCAAAATGGCTTATCTAGCTGAGTGAGGTCTAAGAGAGAGAAGGTCAACAAATTAGTCTGCAAGACCAATATATGCTTATTTTGAATGTTTCCATGGCCGACATGATTGAAATATTTATATATTAAAGAATGTTTCAATGATGATTTTGAGACTCTATACCCTAAATTAAAGTATATAATATATATGGTGTTTCTATTTGGAACTTGTATGTCCGATCCATATTTTTAAAAATCTTAGAAGTTTGTGTAAAAGGTTGAAACATTGAATCCAAAATGGATTGTTTGGATGAGTGAGGTCTTAGAGAGAGAAGGTCAAAAAATTGGTTTGCAAGACCAATAATTTTCATCAGATCTTATGATAATTATATTTGAGATTGTTTTTAGTATGTTTTAGGATCATGTTCATGCATTTAAATTCATTAAATTTGTTCTTTTAGGTGCCAAAATTTCAAGTTTCCATGATTGTAATTTGAGGCTATTTGGCAGTTTAGAGTTAACATCTTGTAGAGAAGATTTTGAGCATATAAACCCTAAGTTGTGAAGTATAAATCATATGGTGATGACCTTGAGGTCATACATTCTATATATGTTACTTTTTACCATGGTTGTTTGTAAAAATTATGTTTATGCTTCACTTGTCCAATATAGACTTTTTGTGTATGAGAAGGCCTAATGTGAATAATACTAATGGTGTGATTCAAGTTGTGTTTGGACTCAAAAGGTGTTGTGAAGCCTAGATGAGATTATCATTGGTCTATTTGAGTGGTGTATTATGTGTTCCTACCATGTGAGGTGTTTGAATGTGTTGCAATAAGGGAAAAGTGTAACATGTCCTAAATAGACCTAATGGGATTAGGTCTCCATGAGACCTAAAGATGAGATAAGGTCTAATTGAGGTAGGTCAGACCTAAAGGGACTCAATGCATGTTTGATCCAGGTTTATGTGATATATTAAGATATTTTACATGCTTGACATGAGAATTTAACGGTATTTGGCCAAGCAAGAGGGATATGAACAAGAGACTTGTATAAATACAAGGCAGTTTTAGGCCTATTGTGTGTGTTGTGAAAGCAAGTGAATGAAATAGAACATTGATAAGTAGAATAAGGTATTTTAGACCATTATAAGAGTGTAGAGGAAATATGACAAATTTTTGATAGAGATTTTATGTATGGATATTAATGTCATATGACCTAATCAATCTTGAAGAGACTTATTTGAGCAAAGAGACCTAGAAGGTAGTTGAAAGGGCTAAGAGTGTGAAGATATAAAAGGGTGGTCATCAATAATTAGTTAAGAAATAAATTTTCTTAAAGGTGATCAAAGATTTCAAGTGGATGATTTTGTGTTGAGTCATCTAGGGGGTTGGTGCCTCCTTAAAAGTTAGTGCTTGCTAAAATCCTAGTTGTGTTGGTGCTTAGCTAGTTGGGGTTGGTGTTCCATGTGAAGTGTGTAACTCACTAAATTTGGTGTATTATTATAGGAATATAGTCCATTTTTAGATTTTTGGAACACAACTATGTACTGAGAGGGGGTGAATTAGTAGATTACTTAAACTTAGTCCTTAAAATACTTTTTAAAACACATTAAAAAGCATATGCAAATTACATCAATTATGCAGAGATCACACACACACACAAATTCACATGACACCATATTTATAGATAGAAAACCCAATATGTGAAAACCATGATGATAATAGCTTCTAGAATCTACTATTCTAATCTAACATCACTAGCAAAACCTCATTGGTTTCATATTTAAGGGCACCAACCCTAAGGAGACACCAATCCCCTAATTTAAGAGCACATACTCTAAAGAAGCACCCACTCCCTAACTAAGCACCAACTCAACTTATTTGATGACACCAACCAATTAGATTCACTATGGAGTTACAACTCTAGATTATAAAATACATTCATAAAATAATCCAATATTTATTCTTTGTTACAAGTCTGGTTTATAACTACTTATGTTCTACACATTATCTTTTTTTTTATTTTCTTCTCTCTACCCCTCTGTCTCTATGTCTAGTTATGTCTCTATTTGACACACTTCATCTCTCTCTCACTATACTCCTCTATGTCTCTATATTTTTAGTTTGACCTAATTCATCAACAACAATTCATTCTTCTTTCACTTCTATCTATGTTTATATACTTCTATCTGACAAAATATCAACTACTAGTGATTGTATCCTAGATGACATATATATAACCATTTGATCTAGGTCTTAGTATATTCTCCATGTTCACAATAATTCACTAACACATCAAACTTTATTCTAGACTCAATTCATTATCTCTTGAACTGCAAGTTTCCTTCATCTTGAACTTATGCACCACCATCATCATTTCTAGCCCCATTACTATTTATAACATTTCTTAGACTCTAGTTTTGATTCACATGCACATTTACATATATTTGATCAGTTATAATGATCAATATCATCATTTGTATCATGACTCATGGCTTATTTGCATGTTCTTGCATCTGACCATTAAGATGATCACATCTTTAAATATTTACCATTGATCTTACATTTGGTTCCATGATCTAATGGTTTTAATTTAAACTTCTCAACTTTAAAACATGTCCATTCGATCGATCTCTACTAGGATCACACACTTAATTAGATACTTGTACTCTTTTAGACTTTAACTCTTCAAGATTAAAACACATCCATTAGATCATTTGATTTGAGCTTCCATGTGTTGTTAGATCTTCAAACTAGCATGATCTTTACTTATATATTGACATTAAACATTGATCTCTTTATACCATCTTGTTTCTTCTTGAGTCTTTAGAATGCTTGTAATCTATTTATCTTGCTCAATATTTAACTCACCACTACATCAATAAAATTTGAGCACTTTATCCCATTGGGTCCACTCACTCCATTGGATTGCCTTTGATTACCCATTCACTATTAGATATTCTAACAAGTTTAATATTTATTTCTACTTAGCTCTTGAGAATGTGACACTTGGCATTAGTGCATACCTTCTTCACATTGATATTAGTTCTCATTACTAAGACACTTTAAAATTACACATTGCTCATTGACTTATTGACTTTGAACCACACCATATATTTACTATTCAATGCTTAATGATTGTGACACTTGTCACTAGCACATTTACTCAGAGATGCTTTTGTCAAATTAACTTTGTTGTGCATCATTAGATCTTCAACATTTGATTAAGCACTAGTTGTTGATCAAGATAGGATAAATATTAATTTTAAGACTTAGGAAATATTAAGTCCTTTTAGCACTACTCGAGTTGGTAATTGATAGGTTCAAGGGGCTGGTTTTATAATGACAACAAAGGCATAAGTTATTACTTAAGCTACCAGGTCTAGGCTATATCCAGTCAATATCAAAATATAAATGTTTGTGAATGCCATGACTTGAACCCTTAGGGTTTAAATTAGAAACCCTATCATGTCCAAGAGTAAAGATAATTAAATTTTGATATCATTCCTCTTCATCTGAACTTATAGACCATATATTCAATATGGTCATAAAAAAACCCATAACGGATCTTCTATCTAATTCACTTCAAACATCCATAAATGGTCTCTATAAAAGCATGACAAATTTTAACTGTGCAACTTTTAAAACATGTTATTCTCTTCATCAATACTTCCTAATCCTTTTAACATCAATGACATTCATATTGTCCCTTTTGACATCAATGACAATCATATTGCCAATAATCTCCCCCTTTGGCATTGATGCCAAACTAAATGCTCTGATCTTCTAATACACTTTGCTCTTTCTCTAGCATTGCTTTCATTAGCTTCTAATGAATGTGAGATGAATTTTTTCATACCAAACAACAACTTGGACATAACTTGTCTTTTATAATTACTCCACCTTAGGCAATAGCACATTTTCCAAAACTCAACTTGGACACTTGCTCTGCTCTTTCAAACTTTTTTAGAGAGCATTTTGCATTCTTTCACCAAACTTTTATAGAGAGCATTTGATTTTTTCCAACATCTTTGTCATCAATGGAAAAGGGACTCTTTCTAACTATTTACTTAAATATTTCTCTTCCTTCATGTTATAAAGGAGTTTGTCCAAGAATCTGTAACTATCAACTCATTATAAATTTGCAAAAATATGTATACCTGATTTGCCTTTTCTCTCTTCTTCTAGGGATTAATAAGGCTTATATGATTCTCCCCATAGACTCATGCCCTATCACTAGGATATAGTGATGTGGTGTAGGATCCACCACTCCCAAATTCTATCTTAGATATTCAAATTATTCTTTAGGAAGAGGTTTTAGGAATATGTCTACAATTTGATCCTTAGTTGGCACATATTCCATTGTGAACTTTTAAAACATTTGCTACATTTTCTCTCAAAAAGTGATACCTAATTTATATGTGTTTGGTTCTTGAATGCATCAATGGATTCTTTGATATATTAATAGCACTTTAATTATCACAAATAATGGAGATAGGTGAATTGTGTTCTACCTTGATGTCTTTTAGTATTTACTTCATCCACAAGACTTGAGTCCAACATGCCACTACTACTACATACTCTAATTCTACTGAAGAAAGAGTAACTAACTCTTGTTTTCTACTCAACCATGAAAAAAGTCTATTTTCAAGGAAAAATGCACAACTAATTCTTATTTTGATATCCATACTTCCTACCCAATCAACATCTGTATAAGATATCAAAGTGAAATCTTCACTTGTAGGCTACCATAGCCCATATTAAATTGTGCTCTTGATGTATCTAAATATCCATTTCACTGCATTAACATGTGACTCTTTACAAGTATATTTAAATATTACAACCATACACACTTCTTACATGATATTAGGTATTGATGCAGTTTTGTATATTAAATTACCTATCATTGATCTGTACATTGTTTGATTTGCATCAAGGGACTCATCCTCTTTGTTCAACTTACATCTAGTTATCATTGGAGTACTAATTGGTTTACTATCTTTCATTCCAAACTTATTGAGCATTTATTTTTCATACTTGGTTTGGGATATAAATATCCCTTCATTAGATTATACTATTTATAGACCAAGGAAGAAATAAAGTTCCCTAGCATAGACATCTCAAACTCACTTTACATTTGTGTATTAAATTCTTTGCACATTTTGTTATTTCTACCACAAAATATGATGTCATATACATAAATAATAATAATCAACATATGCTCACTTTATGATTTAAAGTACAAATTGATGTCTACATATCCTTTATTGAAACCTTGTTGTTGCATGTACTAGTCCAATATTAAATACCATGCTCTAGGTGCCTATTTTAGACCATACAGATCTTCCTTTAATCTGTACACATAATCTTCTTCCTCTGACAATTGAAAATCTACAAGTTGTTTTATGTAGACTTCCTCTTCTAGGTTCCCATTCAAGAAAGTAGACTTAACATCTATTTGATAGACTTTGAACTTCTTGTAAACAAAAAATTCTAGAAACATTCTTATGGCTTCCAATCTAGAAACTAGAGAAAATGTTTCCTCAAAATCTATGCCCTTAACTTGTGAATATCCTTTGCAAACCAATCTTCCATTATTATTTATAACACCTCCATCCTCATTGAGATTTTTTCTAAAGACCCACTTTATACCTATCACATTCTTGTTTGAAGGTATTGGTACTAATTGACAAGTTTTGTTCCTTTTAAATTTGGCTTAGTTCTTCTTCCATGGATTTTAGCCGATTCTCATCCTTGTTGGCTTCAACATAACTCTTAGGCTTAATTTCATACATCAGATCAAAACCTACTTATTATTTATTCATTTCAAATATCCTCCTTATCTAAACTCCTTCACTCTTATTTCTAATTATCTACTCTATAGGATTATCCTTTTGAACAAATCTTGGAGATGCCTTTTCATTCATTTCCTTATCCTCTTCATTATCTACTTTTTCTTCAAGATTTGATTCTTCAATATTGATTTCCTTGTCAGGTTCAACATGTTTTGATCCTTCTTCAATCTTGTGTAGCCTTTTATTATAACATACATAGGCTTTGATTTGTGTGGAATAACCAAGAAGTATTCCTTCATCACATCTTGATTCAAAGCTTCCCAATTTGTCCTCTTTTCTCTTGATATATCATTTGCTTCCAAACACATTGAAGGACTTTATAGAGGAAAATTTTCCATACCATAGTTCATAGGGATTTTTATCATTGTTTACCCTTAATTGAACTCTATCTATAATGTCTAATGTTATTTTAATTATTTCTCTCTAGTATCCATTAGGTAGTTTTGCCTCTTTTAGCATTGTTCTATCCATCTCCTTGACTATCATGTTATTTTTATCAAAAACTCCATTCTACTATGGAGTCCTTATTGTAGAGTAATGTATTTTGATCCCATGCTTCTCATAATATTCTATGAACTCATTTGAGGTGAATTCTATATCTTTATCATATTTTAAACATTTGATATTTCATCCAATCTCATTCTCTACCATGGCTCTAAAGATCTTGAATCTTTTATATGACTAAGACTTATCCTTCAAAAAGGTTAAACACATCATTATTGAGTAATCATATACAAATAACATGAATTATATATCTCCTTTAGATCCCTTTGTCTTATTAGGACCACAAAGATCAGTATGAACTAACTCTGAAGGCTTTATAGTTACATATTCCTTGTTTGAAATCTGACCCTCTTCTACTTTCCTATTTGACATTCCTTGCAAGTAGTGCTTACAAGTTTGGTTATCTTGGGCATGTGTCTAAGACACTTATTTGAGATCACTTTGAATAGGTTATCAAAGTTGACATGACCTATTATTTTATGTCATAACCAACTCTCATCAATCTTCCCTATTAGGTAGTTATTACCATTCACTTCAATAAGATTATAGATATTGCTTTTAGTTCTTTTCCCTTTAGCAACTACTCTCCTAGATCCCCTTAAATTGTATCCTTTTGCATTAAATGTGGCCTTATATCTATTATCACACATTTGGCTAACACTTAGAAAATTATGTTTCAATCCTTCAACATAAAGGACATCATGTGTAGAGAATTTTATATCTATGTTCAAGGTTATTTTACCTTTGATCTTCACTGTAGTGTTGTCTCCCAAGCTAACAGATCATTCCTTACATTTTTTCAATTTGATGAACATGCTCTTGTCACCAATCATATGTTTTGATCAACCACTATTTATTACCCATAAATTCTACTCCTTGGCTTGAATAATAGTTTGAGCAATCATATATTGATATTTCACTTTCCACACATCCATGGGTTTATTATATGGCTTCTTTTTTTCTTTTTTAGAAACTTGTGAACCTTTGTTCACACTGGGAGGCATGCCTCTCTTCTTAATTTATGGTTTTGGTTTTACAAATTTTGTTTTACAATGTTTAGCTATGTGACCAAAATTATTGAAATTATAACATATTACATTTGTATTTAATAAGGGATCAAATGAATTTTTACTTAAAATTTTTTTTCTTATTTTAGGTAAAACTCTACAATCAATAGCCCTATGACAAAAATAATTACAAGTATAACAATAACTATAGAAAGATGAGGAATAACTAGTTATATCATTTTTATGTGTTGGATGAGGAGGTATTCTCAAGACTAGCCTCTTCAAGTCTCTCACCTTTATGTAACCATTTGCATCAACTACCTTTGTCTTATACATCTTCCTTGAGTTTGTAGAGATTGACTCATTGTCCTTTTTCTTTTCTTTAGGCTTCTTTTCAAATTTATTCTCATCAATAGTGCTTGTGTCTTTCTTTATATCCTTTCAAGTTTTCTCTTTATTTGATTCTGATTCTCCTTCTGCTTTGAAGTTATCATATAGGTTAGCAGATGTACTAGTTATGGAAATTTTTCCTTTTTCATAACCAAAACATGATCTCTCTTTTGAAAGCTTTTGAGAGTTGATCAATTCATCAAGAATGTTTGATCTTCCTATCAACTTCATATTTTTGTCTAGTTGTCCTTTAGCTTTCTCAACCTCTTTTCTCAAAACCAATATTTCTAATTCTAACTTCATGTACTCAATATATTTATATTGTAGTTCAAGTTTGACTACATCTTCTATTCTTTTGGCCTCTTCAATTTATGTCTTTAGGCTCACTACTATCTGATCAGATCATTCAATAATTTTGGATAGTTTTTAAATTTTTTTATCTAATCTTATTTTGCTTTGATCTCTCTTTTCTTAGCTTATCAATCTCATCTAGAGCATAGATGAGTTCACACTGTAGATCTACTTTTCCTTCCTCTTCTTCATTAGAGTCTTAAACTCATTATCTATAGAAGTTGATCCTAATGCCATGAATAGGGATTTATTTCCCTTAGCCATTAAGGCATAATCATGACTATCATTTGAGCTATCACTATCATGAAATGAGTCACTATTTTATCTTATATAAAAGTCCTTGTTTTTAAAGTTCTTATTTTTTGAATAATGGGGCTTCATCCTTTTACCATTCTCTTCTTATTCAAAGTTATCCTTTTTATTATGAGGGAATTTAGTATCAAAATGTCCTACTTTACCACAATTAAAGAATTTTAAGGGTACTTACCTTTCTACTTTATAGATCCTCTTTTTAATCATCTAAAAAAGTTGGCTTCTTCTTCATTAATCTCCTTAGATCCAGGTGTAGGTACTTCTACTTGTGCTTGTTTGGATGACTTGAATGTATCTTATCTCTTGAAATTATATACTTCTCCCATTCTCATCTCATAGGTAGTAAAGGTTCCATGTAACTCATCAACAATGAGTTTATCCTAATATCTTGTTTCCTCTATTGTAGAGATTTTAGAGTCATACCTTGATGGCAAAGATCTTATGACTTTTTTGATAATGACTAATTCTTTCATCTTTTCTCCAAGGCCTTTGATTGCATTAACTATTTCATCCACTTTGAGGAGATAGTCTATAATTTTATATTCTTCATTCATTTTAATTATTTCAAACTTGCCTTTGTAAGTTTATATCATGGCCTAATTTACCTTGTCATCTCCTTCATATATGATCTTTAGTTTGTTCTAGATATCTTATGCATTTTGATAATGTGTCACTTTGATAAACTCTAAATTATAAAATCCACATAGAATAACATTCTTTTCCTTGGCATTTCTCTCATGTGCCTTCTTTGAAGCTTGATCAATAGGAGTTATGACAGGGTATTTATATCTATTTATGATAGACATCCATACATCAAACCCTAATGAAGATAGATATGTTTCCATTCTAATTATCTAAAATGTATAATTTGTTCCATCAAAGAGAGGTGCCTTGTTTGATGAAGATCCTTCTTGACTATCCATTTGTGTTCACCATTCCAATATCTACCTGAGATTATTAAGATTCTTCTAAGGAACTTGGGCTCTGATACCAATTTTTGTAACACAACTATCTACTAAGAGGGGGGTAAATTAGTAGATTGCTTAAACTTAGTCCTTAAAATAATTTTTAAAATAAATTAAAAAGCATATAAAGATTAAATCAAATATGTAAAGATCACAGATACAAAAATTCACATGACACCATATTTATACATGGAAAACCCAAATATGGGAAAAACCATGGTAAGAATAGCTACTAGAATTTAATGATCTAATCCAATCTCATAATCAAAACCTCATTGGTTACACATTTAAGAGAACCAACCCTAATGAGACACCAATCCCCTAATTTAAGATCACCTAATATAAGGAAGCACCCACTCCCTAACTGAGCACCAACTCAAATTGTCTAATGCCACCAACCAATCATATCCACTATGGAGTTACAACTCTAGATTAAAAAATAGATTCATAAAAGAATCTACTCTTTATTTTTTGTTACAAGTCTAGTATGTAATTACTTATGCTCTACACGTTATCTCTTTATGCCTTCTCTCTACCCCTCTATCTCTATGTCTAGATATGTCTCTATTTGACATTCTTCATCTCTCTCTCACTCTATTCCTCTATGTATCTATATTTCTAGTTTGACACAATTCATCAATAACAACTCATTCTTCCTACACTTATATCTTTATGTCTCTATATATTTCCATATGACACAATACAAGCTACTAGTGCTTGTATCCTAGATCACACACACACACACACACACACACACACACACACACACACACACACACACACACACACACACACACACACACACACACACACACACACACATAACCATTTGATCTAGGTCTTTGTATATTCTCCATGATCACACTAGTTCACTAAAACATTACACTCTATTCTAGACTCAATCCATTATCTATTGAACTAAAAGTTTACCATGTCTTGAACTCAGGAACCACTACCCTAATTTTTGATCTCATTACTATCTATAGCATTTTCTAGACTCTAGTTTTGATACACATGCACATTTACATAGATTTGATTGGTTATAGTGATCGATCTCATTATCTATGGCATGGTTCATGGCTTATTTACATGATCCTATATTTGATCATTAAGATGATCATATATTTAAATATTAACCATTGACCTTAAGTTTGACACCATGATCTGATGGTCTTCATTTAAACTACACAACTTTAAAATGCTTCTATTCAATCAATCTCTAATAGGCTCATACACTCCATTATATCCTTGTACACTTTTGGACTTTAAATCTTCAAGATTAAAACATGTCCTTTAGATTATTTGATCTAAGTTCCTACGTGTCATTAGATCTTCAAGCTAGCATGATCTTTACTTCTATCTTGATTTTAAACATTGATCTATTTATCCCATCTTATTACTTCCTAAGTCTTTGGAATGTTTGTGCTCTGTCAATCTTACTCAATCTTTAACTAACCACTATGTTGATAAAATTTGAGCACTTTATCCCATTAGGTCCACTTACTTCATTAGATCTCCTTTGCATGATTAACCACTCACCATTAGATTTTTTGACAAGCTTGATCTTTATCTCTGCTTAGCTCTCAATAATGTGACACTTAACATTAGCATGTGCGTTCTACACATTATTGTTGGTTCCCACTATTGATAAACTTGGAAATACTATGTTGCTCATTGACTTATTAACTTTGAACTATACTTTATATTTACTATTTAATGCTCTATGATTGTGACACTTGTCACTAGTGCATTTACTTAGAGGTGCCTTTAACAAATTGACTTCATTGCACGTTATTGAATCTTTAATGTTTGATTAAGTGATATTCATTAATAAAGTTACAAAAAATATTAAGTCTAAAACTTACGAAATATTAAGTCCTTTGATCATTACTTGAGCTAGTAATTGCTAGGTCCAAGGGGTTGGTTTTATGATGGTGGTAAAGGCTTAAGTTATGACTTAAGCTATTGGGTCTAGGTTATACCTAGTCAACATCAAAATAGAAAAGCCTATGAACACCATGACTTAAACCCTTAGGGTTTAACTAAGAAACCCTATCATGTTTGAGATCAAAGATAATTTAATTGTGATCTCATTCCTCTTCACCTAAACCTATGGACCATATATTCAAGATGGTCATAAAATAACCCATAATGGATCTTATATCTAATTAACTTCAAACATACATAAATGGTATCTATAAAGGCATGCCAAATTCACACTATAAAACTTATAAAACATACTCTTCTCTTCATCAATCCTACCTGATCCTTTTGACATCCATAGTGTCCCTTTTGACATTAATGACAATCATATTGCCAACATAGATATCAATGGGTTTTCTTTCCATTGAGAGTTTCCCACTTATGTGATGTGTTCATGTGTTTTATGCTTATGTGGATAGGTTTTTATGCTTGCAAGGTCTATATGCTTGTTTGAATATTTCATGATTGCTTAAGTGATTTTCTTAGGAAAGTTTTGAAGACTGATTCTCCTCCCCTCTCAGTTATTTTTCATCCAACATCATGTTTCTGAAATCATTTCAAAACCAAACATAGTTGATCAACATGTTCTTCCTTGATCTTGAAGTATATCAAAATGTATTTTAAGAAGATGAGTACAAACTAATTTAGATAATCTATAAACACATTTTTCATGAGATTCATAAATGATGCAGGTGAATTTTTAGCCCCAAAAGTCAGAATGTGAATTCATAGTATCCATAATTCATCTTGAAAGTAATTGTAGGAATATATTCCTCCTTGATCCTCAACTAATGGTACATTGATCTTAGGCTTATTTTTGAAAATATCATTATGCCTTACATTTGATCAAAAATATCATTAATATAAGATAATGGATACCTTTCTTGATGGTTAATTTATTCAAAAAAATTTAATCTATACATAGACAAAGAGTTCAAAGCTTTTTCTTAACAAATACCACTAGTACTCCCCATGATGAAATACTTGGTCGAATTAACCCCTTGGATAACATCTCATGAAGTTGGAATTTAAATTTGAATAAATCTATTATTTCCATTCTAAGCTTCCTTGGATTGAGGCTTAGATCCTAGAGTGATATCAATCATGAATTCAAATTACCCTTTGGGAGGTAATTCTAGTATATACTATGGAAATACATCCCAAAATTCTTGTATAAATGGATACTCTTCAATGTTAGTCTCTTTAGGTTATTCAACCTCATTGATATTAACTAAAAACACATGACATACTTTATTTTGAGCCTTTTTTAACTGAATGGCTAAGATTTGTTGTACACTATTATAAAAACAACAATAAATTATTTAAAAAACTACTAAAATTGCATATAAATGACTAAACTTGGTCACGTAACCATTAGTAGTTTATTGTCGATCATTTATAATGTGACCAAATTTATGAATAAACCATTTTTAGTCATTTATTGGTTATTTTGATTGATCATTTTGATAGTATATTTAGTCATTAATTTAGTCATTGTATTCATTATTTTGCCATCAATTTCTCATATATTTAGTCATATTTATTCATTGATCTATGTTAATTGATATTTAGTCAATTTAATTATTAATTGATGTCAATTAGTAGTATATTTAGTCATTTTAATTGACTAATTTATATTAATTAGTAGTAAATTTAGTCATTTTAATTTTTAATTACAATCATTTGGTAGTTTATTTAATTGTTTTTGTTCACTAATTTATGTAATATGGTAGTATATTGATACATTGTTTATTGATTTCATAATCATTATATTTACTACTAGTTTAGTATTAAATTTTCATTTATATTATATAAATAATTTATTAAATACCATAAATTGTATAATTTATAAATAAACATTTTATTAAAATTGAATTAAAACATAAAATCAAATCAAAATATTACATATACAAATAAGTTATAACATGCTAGAAGTTAAAAGATTGATTCAACATCATGATAAAAAAAGGTAATCTATAATAAAAAAATATAATACAATTTTGATGAACTGTAAGATATATATGTGTGTGTGTGTGTGTGTGTGTGTGTGTGTGTGTGTGTGTGTGTATGTGTGTATATATATATATACATATATATATATATATACATATGTATATATATATATATATGTATATATACATATGTATATATATATGTATATATATATATATATATATATATGTATATATATATATATGTATATATGTATATATATATACATATATATATATATGTATATATATATACATATATATATATACATATATATATATATATACATATATACATATATATATATATACATATATATATACATACATATATATATATATATATATATGTATATTATATGTATGTATGTATGTATGTATGTATGTGTATGTGTGTATGTATGTATGTATATATATATATACATACATACATACATATATATATACATACATATATATATATATATATACATACATATATATATATACATCTATATATATATATATATATATATATATATATGTATGTATGTGTATATGTATATATGTATAAAATCAAAAATGTCAAAGTATAAGAGTTTTTAACTCTTGCAAATACACCATGATAAATATCCCTGAATAAAACATTCAAACTACTACATAAATTAGTGGGCCTATCTAATAACGAGAACATGATAAACATCAACTATGTAATTTTTTGAAAATATTTTAGTGGCCATGTACCATGTGAATATTCCTTCATTCTCTTTCAGATGGATAACTCCATCTATTTTGTCTTCATAAGTAAGGGGTATTTGTGACCTTTAAAATATTTGCATCTACATCTCCTATTTCTTTCAATTTGACTCCATGTACAATGGATAGTGAGTGAATATATCTAATGCCCACAACAACACCATCAAATGGATCCAACACCCCAACTTTATCCACTTCTTGGAGTTTATCAATACATTTCTTCAAAAACAAAAAAAATACACATTATATTGAGATATAAAACATTCAATAATACACAGATAAACATTCAATAAATATTTATAAGAAACTAGAAATTTATGATAAGAAACATGAAACCATGCACCTAAAATATTAAACAAAAATTAACTTCCCACTATTTAATACAAAATGGATGTTAGATACAAAAGGTGTCAATATGTTAGCAGTCATGTGCCATGAAGATGTGGATGCTTTCCTCCAATTCCTATGAGCTATTCTATAGTTATTTTGAGCACCTTCCTCACCATTGGACACAACTTTGTAGTGGTTATGGGCTCAACCTATAGTTGTTATAGGTACATCCTAACCCCTATATACACTTCTCTACTAGCTTCAGGTTAATTCCTCACAAACGATTAGCTATAGCTTTGGCTATGGGCTATTGAAAAATTTGTGGAATATACTAGACAAGCTAGAGGAGTGAAAGAATATTAGAGTAGAAACTTCAAACATTTATAAGAAATGACCATACCCCTGAATAATAAGGTAGTTGCTAAAATAAAAGAATACACTTCCAATCTCCATTTGGAGTATTGCAGACTAGAATTTATGACTTTATGAATACTAAATAACCATTATTATCTTCCGATCACTTCATGGAAAATAATTTCAAACTGCTAATAAGAGAGATCTGGGATCTTTTTTAGAGAATAGATCCTAAGTTTGATAAACTAGTTGATTGCCAAATTAAAATTTCACTAAACAAAGAATCCATCAACAAACATCCTCATTTATTGGGAGTAAGATAGAAGAGAAACAAGCCATCAACAGTCTCATCTAGAGAAGATCAAGATCAACAAATACCATCACTCACCCTCCTCTATGATTTTAAAGGATCTAACTTGGATAATAAGTAAAGATCTATAGAAACCACCTTGTGAAAGGATGGAAATAGTCTCTCATACCACTACAATACCACTGCTCCAATGCTTTTTAGGTCATCATGATTGCATGTGAGTTGTTGAGGGAATAATTAAAGGATAAGACACTGTGATCACATAATTACACAAGGGTAATAGTATAAAAAAATCATGGATACTAGGGTAATAATTTCATGAGGAAAAAATAAGCTAAACTTCCATTTCGAAAAACACTCACATGCAAATTTTCTATGTCACAACCCTTGGAACAAATGGTTACAAAGGTACCGTGTATATTTTAGTCATAAAAAAGTACTTTATTTTTTTTAAATAACATGCATTATATTAAAAAAACATATTTAATAATTAAAACATCATTCATCAAGTCTTGTCATGAGCTATGCCAACTTACCACTCAAAATCCTCATTATGACCCCATCCTATCTTTTTGCATCCTACACGTACCACATCACTTAGGGATAAGTGACACTTCATGTGGGGGGGAAGAATGCTACAATCAATCAATCACATGATAATCTATGTGTGTAGATTGAAATCCCATGATTATGACATAAATACATCCATATTAAATTGGGGAAAATAATCAATTTTATTTTTTTCCACTTTGAGATCAAAGCTCATTCAAAAAAAGACCTAAGTAAGACATTATTGTAGCCTGCAACCAAAATTACCATTATTAAAGAAACTTGATTTGATATAGGTAGCAATTTGAAGATAAAATTGTGTGTTTTGAAGAGATATATATTTGAAAATTTTTATAAGAATATAAACTAGCTAGAATGGGAGGTTTAGTAGTGCGAAGGGAACCCTCAGACCACAGGTAGTTTCAAAGAGACCTAGACAAATGGGCCATCTTTAGTAGGGTTAGATGGGATACCTATTTATAGAAACTACAACATTTTTTAGAACATCTCACTAGAGAATTTTTAGGATCTTTTAATGTAGAATAGGAGATAGTATTTGGCATCACATTTCTAGTTACAGAAGAAATGGTAAGCCAGGTTACTGGGTTGCCAAGAACTAGGGAAAACTAGGAAGAAAAACCTAATGGCCAACTAGCTATATAATAGTTTTATCAAGACAATGAAAGGCTAGTGATTAAGAAAGAAGGTATAGAGAGACTGAGTCTACCCCTATCCTAAATAAAATTAGCCTCGTATATCATCAAATATCTAACATGTGAAGGTAGGTACTCCTTGATCTATACTCTCTAATTCAAATTTTTGAATCATTTAAGGCATGGGATGACTATTAATGTCCTAAACCACTTATGTACTATCTTGAATAAAATGTCTAAATAATACCAAAGGGGGTTAGAGAAAGCCTTGTCTCATCATTGTCTGATTAGTTTCTAGTTAAACAAGGAATAAGAGATACTAGACCTGACATTAACTGGGAATAGTTTTAACCTTAAGGACTAGTGAACCTTGACAAGATGAGGGAAATAATGAGTGAGAATCTCCTAAGGGATAGGTCTATCAAATAGCACAAGAGGATACTATAAGCACTAGTGCGACTAGTCAGCCTGTAACTACTATAGTCTCACTTGTAGTTGCTATAGGAGAGAAGATGAAGAAAATTAGTGCTACCGCCTAAGGATATAGAGGAAGAAAGTCCACAAAAATAAATTGGGTAGGATATTCCTTGTCCTACTATTCCAACTATTTTATCAAAAGAAGTAGATTATTCCACCATTGCTCTTTCAAAAGGAGAAGAAGCTCTTACATCACTAGTTACACAGGAATAAGGGGATGCCACAAAACTTGATCCTCAACAAGAAGTTCTTCCATCACTAGATACATAGGAGAAGTAAGTATTAATAGCTCCCCCTCCTTAAAAAATTAAGACTAAAAGGAATAAGCCCTCTACATCAAAGAGAAGGAGACCTACTCTTAGGAGGTCTCAGAGAATTAAAAGACAAAGGTCAACCCTAGCATCCTCACCTATAGACATCAATAAGGATGAAGAGAAGAAGAAGGAGCCTAGAATTGATAAGACCTCTAATGGGTTTGAGATAATAAAATGGTCTACTAAAGAAGAGTCTATAAAGGAAAAGGAAATGCAGTCACCTGAGCAACCCATATTGGGAGAAGAAGACATGAAACTACTCAAACACATATGGTATACATAATAAGAAATAAAAATGTCATATTAACCTATAAAAGAGGAAGAATTGATATAATAAATGACCATGGAAGAATCATTAGTGTAAGACACATTTCCTCATGACCAGGAGTTCCAAACTTTGAAACAAGACATGGAAGAGATATATAGGTTGAGGAACAAAATTGTAGAGTTAAAAGGCAAAAGAGGCCTAGAAACACTTCCAGGGGGAACAAAATTTCTAAATATATCTATAGAAGAAAAGTCAAGCAAGGAAAAGACATTGGAGGAGCCTATAGTAACTCCCTTAGAAGTGTTTATAGTAACTCCCTTAGAAGTATTTATAGTAGCTTCATCCACCTTATCTACAGATGGCATTATATGTGTACACCTAGAAGAACTTATAATAGATAATACTCTAGCTTTGGTACCATTCCATAATAAGTTTTCTTTTGTAGAGACCAATGTAAAAGTACCTAAAACAACAGAAATAATTGATGTAGATCTCTCAGCTGCTAGGCCAGTAGAAACTAATGGATTTTTTAGATTTCTTAAGAAAAATTTCAGTGATGATGAAACTTATCATATGTAGTTGATACAGAGGTTTATATTATATTTTGAAGCAAGGAAGCAACATGAAGATTTAAAATAAATCCTAGAAAGGGTTGAGACTATGATCACTTATTTGAAAGAAAAGATCACTAACATGTATGAAATCACTAAGATGTTAATGGAATGTAGATCACCCTATAGGGTATATGTTTTATACTTAGAAGAAAGGTGGCTCAGATTCAAATATGACAGAATATGCAATGATCAGTCCTACATGGTATGTGATTCTAAGTCTTTCTTTGAGGTCTATAGGCATGTTGACCCTAATATTTAGGCACAATTAAGTGATTTTTACATGCATCAGTATGTTTTTCCACATGAAACAAAATAGAATCTCAATATATACCTAGGGGATGTCTAATTGAATGCCTTTACCTCATACTTCCTCAATGAAACAAGAAAAAAGAAATAGGTTGAGGACTATCAAGAGAAAGAAAAAGAGGCTACCCTAATGATTAGGGGTGAATATGTTGATTCATAAGATATAATAAAGGAATGGATTGATTTTATGAATGTAGATAATCCACAAGAATGGGTCACAAACAAACAAGTAGAGGTCCAGAACCATTACTTGAGCCTCATGGAGGGAGATGAAAAACAAATTTTTATTTCTTGTTTGCATAGAAGGGTAAAACTTTTAGATACCATGAAATGAAAAGAACCTTATTCCCCTCATAACCTTAAAGAATAAATACATAAATTATGTATTTACATTGAGATTACCAAGAAAATAAGGATAAGTTGGTTGGGGTTGATGTTTCATCCACCCATGTTTTGGTTCCCAATTCTTGATTTTGAAGGGAATGTGTCAACTAGAGAGGTAAAAAATCATAGATGATGCTAAAAGTTTTTATATCTTCGAAGGGTTGGGTTGTATTGAGCCCTTAGATTTAAATAAATATTATGGATTCAAAATGCAAAGAAGGCTTGCCCAAGGACAAGAAAGAGGTCAAGTAAGGGGGTGTGATGAGGCCACTAATTGTTATATTTATAGCCTCATCCATACCCAGTTGTATATATTTTTCCTCTATGAATCCTTAGAAATATCCATGACTCATGTAAATGAATGAATTAATTAATGATTATATGTGTGCATTAATATATACATGTATTATGGATTAATGATGTTTTTTATTTGATTATATTATACTTGTGTAAACTTATTTAATAGGAATTTGAAGGGTAAAATCAGACTACATGAATCTTACTTGGTCATAACACTTATAGAGAATCCTGAAGCTACCAACCTATAGGTTTCCACCTATGGGTTTCTTTTAGAAACTACAAGCTTTCACCTACAAGTTACTCGTAGCAACTACCAAGATACAGGCCTTCCACCTATAGGTTTCCCATAAAAACTATAGGCTTTTACCTATAGGTTTTCCATAGAAACTGTAGAATTTCACCTAAAGGATCCCACAACCACAATAGAGAACCAACTATTTCTATGATAATAAGTAATTGGTTTTTAAGGACACATCCAAATATCTTATAAATAAAGTAAATGATTGAAGAGGATCCTCCATAACAACTGTATAGATCTCTCACATGCATAGAAGCTTGGATGTGATGTCAAAAGATGAATAAGTTAAGGATAATGGAAAGGAGAAAAATAAATAAAATAGAAAAGTAGAATATATGTCCTTTACCTAGTCAAGGTTAAAAATAATCAACTTTAAGTTACTAACCACCTAAATGTTGACTAGGTTAGTTACAAAGTATTTGTACCTTTCCTAGTTTAGTGTCTACTTGTAGAATTGAGAAAATTAAATTCTTATACACTTGATATAGAGGGTTTATGTGAACTTACCTGAAGAAATAATAACTATAGATTATTCCTCCTTAAACTCCCTTGACTCTAATATGTTGAGTTGTGTGAATGATTGCAAAAATAGCATCTAATCCCAAGTATATTTATTGTTGAGTTTGGTCACCTTACTATTAATGTCAATTTTCATAATCTATCCATATTTTGAGTTTGAATACATGCCTTTGATCTTGGTAAATTGAATGGTTCATGTTTAGAGGTGTAATCATTGACACTGATGATTTAAATTCTTTGATAGCTTATACCATAGTACCGCTCTATCATATCATGACTGATGTAGGGTAGCAGTATGGTAGAGTTAGCATTTTACTCTCCCTACTATACTATATACCTTCTCTTTGCTTATTTTGGGATAATAGGTTAGACAATCCCATACCACCACCTTTCACACACCCCTTTAGACTCCTATGGGATGGTGGGTTAGTTCTAGAAGTTGAGTGATTGTTCACCGCCATGATGCAGTGTCACTATTTACCCCTTGTGGGGCTATGGTATTGGATTTTTTAAGTATTTTAGGTGGGAATATAGGGGTATATTATGAATGTAGTATTTTAAATATCATTTTGTTGAAAATATTGAAATTTTTTCTAATTTTATAGTCTCTTAATTTTAGTTTTTAGTGTCATTCAGACCTAAGAGATCATTTCTTTGTTTGTAATGAGGAGGCTTAGTTAGGTAGAGAGGCTTTTAGCATAGGAATCAAGGCTATAGTCATTGGGCTCAGGGTTAGTTATGATAATGAAACTAGGCAAATTTTGGAGGTGATAACATAGGGGTTTTCATTTTTCAAAATTTTGCCTATAGAACCCTTGTACCTTAAGGATTTTGGCCTTATAGTTCATCATTTACCTCTTGTTTTAGTTATAATATTTTAAAGTTCTCACACTACAAGTTGATTAGGATATTTAAGTTAGGGGGTTAATTGACCAAAACCTTTTCCATTGATGTCAAAGGGGGAGAATTAAAGTAGTAAAACATGTCTTGGTCTAGAACAACATGACAATACTAAATTTAAGGGGAGAATAACAATAAAGGGGAGAATGATAGGGAATTATACTTATCTTTTCACACAAATTATTTAATAGTATAGGTTAAATATTTTGTTCACCTAACGTTAAGATATTTATATGTATTATTAAATCACATATGTTCATTATTGTTTTCTTCACACAAGAATACTCAATGCATGTGGAGGATAGAAGATGTATTACAAAATAAAGCTATCCAAATATAAGAGAAATGACTACAATTTATTTACAAGATTTCCAAGATTTTTTTTACTTTCACAGGTATCTTGTTGCATTATTTGATACCTATAGACCTTGCTTGCTTCTTTTCATATCTAATAGTTCTATAAAAGTTAAAAAAAGTCTATCATCTATAAAAGATATAGAACATACAATAAATTATATTCTAACTAAGAAAAAATAATTTCAACCAAAGTAAGAAAACTAATAAGAATGATTGAACCTAACTTTAAATGCACTACAAATCAGCAGTGAACATCTCGGGTTTTGTATACATTGTACCAACAGAATAATGATGATTACATTAAAAAAATTATTATTAAAACAATAGTGAATAAGAAAAACTATACTCATATCTTTATTACATTCATTAATAAATTACACCATACATATACCCAAAGTTTAGGTGACAAGCTAACAAGTTAAGGTGATTGGCTAGTTAAGGTGACAAAACATCATCACAATCATTTGCATTGCTAGCAAGATTAGAATCCTAATCACTCATGTTTAAATATACTTTATTTTTTTCCTCATAGTCATCTATGAAATGTAATACATTCTCTCTCCCAATATCTTCATTGGTAATCAAAATCTCTTCTTGAAACACTCCATCATCATCTTCATCCACTTCTTCGATTGCTTCTTGTAAATTAACACATTATCCATGAGGCATTATGTCAAAAACTTCCATAATTTTTTTTTTTAATGAGACTTCAATGACATATGACCATCTTGGGATTATTACATCATCAATTAGAAATGATTGGTTAATTTGAAGAGGGGAATATATGACTCATCTATCTTTGATAAAAAGTATCATGTATTTACGCATACAAATATATACTCATCAAATTTTAGTATGGATGGTTAGATCCACTTAAATTTTAATAATATAGGACTATTTTCACCAAAATATACTTGAATAATTTCTTGGATGAATCCAACATAAAATTTCTTCTCAGTTTCATGAAGAAATTCAGCATTAACAACATAATCACAATTTGTCTTTCTTTTGTCTTTTTCTTCCACCTTAAATTACTATCATAGGCCCACATTCCACTAAAATTCATATACCATAAATGTGGAGATCATGAAATATCACTTTCCTCTATTTTTATATCTTGACCTTCTTTTGCATCACTAACTACATTAGTAATCCATTCTTCAAATTTTGGAAAAAAATCACCTCCAATCAAATCATGACGTCTGCACTTTTGAGGTCGATGTTGCATCCAAGTTTGATTCTATTATTCATAATTTATACATAAAATATTAACATACAAATATTAATATTAATAATATGAATTTGTAAATGTAATTGAGTAAATAAATTATTATGTAAAAAAAATTTACCTACACCACTTATTGAATGAAGATGTGTTTTGAAGAATATAGGCATGTATCGCACTTATTTCTTGATGTGATAGCTTGAAATGACATCCATTTACTTCTAATAATTCACCTAAAACTCTCTCATATTCATCATCTCATACACATTGATTGACATTTTTAAAATCCTTCATATATTCTGTGCAAAATCCCATGGCCTCTAGCATTGAATATCCCTCAGACATGTTGCCTTTTGGTTTTGCCCTAGAACAAACATTTTTTTTCAAAACCTTCATATATGATTCTATAAGATACATCCATCTCATTCTTATTGGGACAAAATGCTCTAGTTCATATTATATATGTATCAAAAGATGCATATAAATGTTAAAGATTATTGGTGTAAATTCATGTTCTAATAGACAAAGGACTTCAACAACATCCTCCATTAAACTATCAAAGTTAAAAGGATGTAATACATGTAAACTCATTCTCTTTAATATTAGTCCCAACCTTATAATTTCCAATCTTGGCCCCTTTGCCAAACTTGATATATTTACCACAATAGGTAAAATATTCTTGATTATGACATGATAGTCATGGGTCTTGAGGCCTCTTAGGCTATTAATGTCAGTTTGACTTCTAATAATACTACTTACATATCTAGTGGGAAAGTGAGTTTGAGATATCAACTGTAATAATTGTGCACATTGTTCCTTTGTCTAGACATAAGGAGCACTAGGTTTTATATATTTTTCATCATCATATTTTTAAACCCAAATATTTTGATGAATATTTAGTTGTCAAAAGTCTTCACATGATGAAATAGTATCAAAAGCACCAAGAAGACTTTTTATAATAAAATAGGCTATATTTTTCTTAGTATGCATAAAGTCAATAATATGCCTAATGGCTATATCCTTAAAGTATGGTAACTTATAGAATATGGATTATTTCTACTACCATTAATCCCATAATTTTCAATTATAAATGACATTCTTTTTTTTCCATTCTCAATAATGTAATCACCTATTACTAGCAATGGTGCTTCATGATTCTCTTTTTGACCATTGAAATGTGTTTTTTGTCGATGATATGGATGATCCATTTTAAGGTAAGCATGATGTACATAGTACATACACTTATGAAAACTTCTTGAGTGCGTCATAAAATCCTTAAAGTTTTAAGAAGGACATCCATGGTATCCATGAATAGTGAGACCAAATAATGTGCCATATGCAAGAAGATCATGAATCATAAATAGTAAGGAAGCTCTTTAATGAATTTGACTGAATGACCATCCCTTAAAGATTAAATTTATTTAATTCCTTTCCATAATTCCATTAGTTTATCATTTAATGGCTCTAGATAAGCATCAATTGTATCTCAAGTCACACTTTTCTTTCCTGGTATAATCAATGATAACATTAATAAAAATGGTTTAGTTTCTAACCATGGAGGAAATTTATGATTTATTAAAGACACTATCCAAGTTGACCATTTATTACTTTGATCTGAGAATGGGTTCACCCCATCTAGAGCCAAACCCAACTTTATATTATGAGGATCTTGAGAAAAATCAAGCCATCTATTATCAAATTCCATCCATGTCTTATAATCGTGCAAATGTCATTATTTTCCATTGATGCTCTTATTTTGGGTATGCCATTGCATAAGTTTAGAAATATCTTTGCACCAATACATTTAGAGTAATCATGGGATTATCAAAAAGTGGTGAAGAACCTTTCTAGGAACCACATCTGATTTCAACCCTTGTCTATACCATGCTTCATGAAATTTTAGACATTCACTCTCACTTTCAATATTATTTTAAAGTAATACACAACCATTCTCACATGTGTGGATGTTCTCATACCCTAATCCTAGCTTAGTGATTTGCTTTTTACATTGATTTTTTTTTACTAGCAATGTAGATTCAGGTGATAACAATGAACTTAATAATGCCAATAACTGATCTACACTCTTATTTGTCAAACCAAGCACCACTTTCAAGTTAAGAATTTGAAGGATTATTGTCAAATGAATTAACTTGTAATTAGAATACACATGCTTTAAATCATCCTCCATCAACTTATCCCAATCATCATTTAGACCCTCATTCAACATTCTATCAACTTCAAACCCTTCATCTAACATTGATACCTCTTCATCTATGTATGGTGCCACTTCATCTATGTTTGTTGCCTCTTCGTCTCTCACACTCTACAATTATATCATATCTTCATAATAATTTTAATCCCAAGGACTTATACCATTATTCCCATATCTTATCATAAGTCAATAAATCACATTTATTTTTTTCACCTTTCCACCAAGACAGTCATTATATGGACATGGATATTTGTCCATGTCCCTCTCATTGGCTACTCTCTCATCATATACATGGTATTGATCCATAGTCAACCTTCAACATTGATCCATATATATTGTTCTACATTCTAGTATTAATTTATTTTCCTATTTCAAGAAAAAAATAGAAATATGAAAAACTCAACTTACTCAAGATCTAATACATGTAAACTCATTCTCTTTAGCACTCTTCATCACTTACCTAGAATTCAGAGCACTTCAAAAAATTAGGATAAAAAGCACTTTATAGAATTAGAATTAGAGTACTCTATAGGATACAAAACACTTTGTAATAATTCAAATTCAAGAAATATAACTGGGCATCACTCTATAGAATCAGATGTTATTATTATGATTGGAAATAAAAAAATGTTATTTTTATCCATGTTTTATTTAGTGCCTTCCTTGTCTAGATGATAATTAAAGAAATGCTTCAGCAATGGAACACATAATTTAAGCTTGTTCTATTGATGAACCACGAGCATTTAAACATATGTCAATCTTGTTAATGTTAATGAATACATAATCACTAAAAAATAGACTAATGAATTCTTTGTTGTAATTTTGAGCATTACTTACTAGCATAAATTATTAATATGTTGAGATAATATGACTTGTTCTAATAATTGATATACTCCTATGTGTGTAAATATAGTATCAATTAAAATAGCTTGGTGACCACATTGATTTGATGAACTAACATAAATTTCAACTATGCCATATGAGACCATCTTCTAGGATTCTATGCAATTAATAGATTAAGCTTACACATAATGTTACCTAAGCATTGAGGTGTAAGATAGGGACATGAGCCCATGGTTTAATGGAAAAGTGATCAAAGGAATTAAAATTTAGATGCATGTTACAAGTTCAATTCTCATATGCTCCAAAATGCATAAAGGAAAATAATGAAAAAATAGTCTACTAAAATTAGAATTGTTTATATGATTCTGGTACTCAGTTGCCTATGTAACTACTATAAGTTATACCAACCAATAACAAACTAATTATGATGTACATGCACTGCTCATGTCATGAAGACTTAGTGAAAAGGAGCCTTAGGGATTAGGTTGATGAATTGATTACAAAATTATAAATTAATACCATACCCATGCATGATAACATGGAACACAAATAGATAACTTCAAGATATGGTCACTACATTGTATTGATTATACAATAAATAAAAGCATCCAATTATTTCACAATATCAAGAACTCCAAATTATTTCATGGTATTCAATGTATTATGACAATATAGCCTCCTATTTATTTAACTCATCTCTTATAATACATTGATTTTGTTCTCCTAGCTAGATACAGTTGCCAATCATAAGGCTATAGATTTTGTGTTTAATGTAATGAGGGTTTTGAATTACCTCTAAATTCACTATATAGATCATCCCCAAATTGAACTTCACTCTATAGGGCCTCACCCACTTCAAATTCATTGAAGCAAACTCTAAATTCCTTTCTTGCCTTTTCAAAAGTCTCCAGGTCCTCTCCAAATAATCTTTATCACCCATGTAAGTAGCTGCTATAATTATATGTTAAAACCCAAAATGCCTCATACCATCAAATTGGCACACAAACCCTCTTTGGTCAGCTCTATCTCCATTAATAATTAACAAAACCTCCTTCTATTTATAGAGTTGCATTGCATAAATAATGCCAATTATACTCCCCACTCCCCCATCAAAGTATCTCTACCAAATTTTGCACTCTATTGTACTCCCCACTCCCACCAACAATTTCCAAATTTGCTATCATCCCTGTGTACACAATACAACCCACTCCCACCATTCCCAATTCAAAATATTTTTTTAATTACCAATTTTAATATCATATTGTCTAATTTTTATTTATATGACTAATTATTTAGTCAATTTTATTAGTGTGACTAATTATTTAGTTGTGTTTTTTACTTGATGATCAAATTAGTAATTTATAGCTATATTGCAAAAAATTAGTAAAATTTAGTCATTTTTAGTTGTCGTGACTAAAATTTATAGTCATGTAGTCATTTATTTGCCAAATTCTACTAATGGTAACATTAAATCCTCTTCTAGGTTGGGTTATATTTCTTAAATCATCTAAACATTTAACCTTATTTATGAATCAATAGACCTTTACCTTGTGCTTATAAATATAATTCACCCCTAATATCACATCATATGACCTTAATAGAGCTAAAAAATCTACTAAAATATTTAAATTAGATAATTCTACCTCTGATTCCACTAGGCACTTATCTATTTTTAACCTAGATTGATTCTCATACTACACATTTCATGTGTTTGTCATATGCCCAAATTATGTAGGTAGTTTATTAATAAAACTAGGATAAATGAAACACTTAGTAATCTAATATCTATAAAAATAGAAACAAATTTCCCAAATAAAGTAGTTGACACCTTTATCGATGTTATTTAAAACTTAGTTTGATAATTATCAACTATGTCATGGATTCATTGCTCAAAAATTCCCTACTAAGGGAATGAAGATGAAGGATTATTGAATTTTATTATTATATTCCACTGAGTGTAGTATTTAACATAATGATCTCCACCATAAGTGAAACATCCACCCAATGGTACTTACCTTTTAGTTGGGTTATCTTCTCTATTACTATCTTTGATTCCATTCCCTAGTTTCTTTAACCCTGAAGCATTATTAAACCTATGATTATTATTATTATTATTGAATTAATTTTTAAAATCTCCATTGTGATTCAAATTTTCCTTTTTGAATGGATTTTTTGGTCCTTTAAACTTTTTTAGATACTTATCTCTTACTTTAACAAGATATTTGAGATTTTTTTCCTTCTTGATAACTTTCTCAAAGACTTGACCCATGAAATTAGGTCCATGCACATTCACTTTGCATTTGATCTATGGCCTCAAACCCATGATGAAATTTCTAGTTTGGAAATGTTAATCTTTATTGTATTGGGTAACATACTT
Source organism: Torreya grandis (assembly GCA_037957365.1). NCBI lineage: Eukaryota > Viridiplantae > Streptophyta > Pinopsida > Cupressales > Taxaceae > Torreya > Torreya grandis. The sequence continues at coordinate 149,608 of JARHVA010010058.1, forward strand.
GAGAAGTTTAGTAAATTATTCCAAATACTCTATCACTAATATCTCTCCTTGCTTCAATTTATGAAAATATGTCAATTTCTAATCAAAGTAGAGTTTTAACCACTGATCTCTAAATAGTATTAAAAATGTATCCTAGTGGTGGTCATAGATTCAAGTCCTATTTACAAATTCCTGTTATCCCACCAAGTTGTTACTTCAATAATCAAATGGTATGTTCCCCATACCAATTTAGTCACCTCTAAGTAATTTTTAATTTAAAAATACTTTTCCATTTTAGTGAGCCAACCTTGAGCTCTATATCCCAATAGTGTTCCATCTAATTTAGGTGTATTAACATTTTTCATGTCATGTTCTATTTCTCCATCCTTTTATAATCTCACAACATGATGTTATCCAACATGATCTTGCTCATGGTGTTATCCCTAACCATCTTATTGTTCCTCAATTTCTTATTCCTCATTGTGCCCATGTACCTCCTATTGTAGGGCTAAATTTTTTTCCCATGTCTCTTTTAGGACTACAAGGATTTGAACAAGTTTAATAGTGTGCTCCATTTCCAACATCTTGTGATCAGGTTGTTGATTGTGATTTAATGTTCCTTCAATATTATACCTTGAACACACCATTTGATCCTAATAAAAATAAGGAGATTTAGGTTAGAATTTAGTGGAATCATTAGTTATGAGAATTTAAACCTATGCTCTAATACCACATGATAAAAATCCTACTTTATTTAACCTAATAAATTTGGGTATTTTTTTTGAAAGACTAAATACTTGTTGAAATTTATTGAATACACTAACACTATAATCATATTTTTTACACATCATTTAGTTACATTTATTCTATTTTAGTCATGATTAAATAAAATAAATATAATAAGTAATTATTTATCAATAACTCATTATCTAAGTTATCCACATTTATATTTTAACTCATAAATTATTTTCAATAATGTAGAAATAAATTATTACTCAATGGTACATATTTTTAACATTACTAGTACACTGGTACATAAATTCATCTAACTATAATAAATACATCCATTATTGAGGTAAAATATAATAAATAATGGATACACATGTATACTAACAACCATTATTACATAAGTTAGTTTAATAATATTATTATATTAATATAATATTACAATGAAGGTTATATGAAATATCTCATCATACCAGTATCATAGCCATGGATTTTTGGAATTCAGATGTAGAGAGAGAAACCATCATCTAGGCACTTTTCTTCTAACCATAGATCATTGGTGTCCTAAACACCTCCTCACCAAGAGTGGCCCTACCCTTCATGAAGGGTCAGCTAATGGTGATGTAAATATCAATAAATCATTTAGAATAATGTGTAGTAAAATTAATATTACATGTAATAGTCATAAAGACCATGGAATACATCCTCTATCTAGTATGACATAACACATGCATGTAATCTAGAAGTTACAATGAGTATAAAATGCACACAATATAAAATTACTTTTTCTAAAGCTTTTCATTATAGTTTTCAAACTTTGAATGAAGTTGGGTCATATTTCACTACAATAATACTCTCTACCAGAATACATAGGAATTATTATCCTCATGTTAATTGATTATGAGTGATTTATAGGAAATATCCCTACCTATCATCACTCATCATCTCTAAATGTAAAGGATGACTTTGTGCACAACCCATAAAATTGCATCTATCATAAGGAATTCACTCCATGCATTCAAAATATGACTAGAATACTTTTTGAGATCATTCAAGTAAAGGTTCAAGAAACACACAAAATATTTAAATTTGATTAATGTTTCAAATTTTTAATTTGAAATTTTCATACATCCTAAAAATACTTCCTTTGGTAAATAGTTAAAAAAATACACCAAATTTTCCAATTTTATCAATATAAATCTATTCTAATTGAATAAGTATTCATGTTTATTAACATGGGTTCACAACAAGATACTAATGCTCAGAATACATTATGGTCCATAACGATTATTATCTAAAGGTATGACCTTCATAATCTATAGGTTTATGCAAGGTATACTTTAATATACATCATACAAAATATTAATAGCTTCACAATTCAACCCCATATTAAAAAATATAACGATTGTAACTAATAAGTACAAACCTTAAATAGTCAAAATAAAATTTCCCTAGTCACTACAAATATTCATAAAATATACAATTATTTATTTCCAAAAGATAAAAATAATACCATTATTTATTTTTAATACTTCATGAAAAAACACATCTCATAAGTATTTTCTAAGTTACCAAAACCTTCAACTAGATATACGACTTAAAATGTAAATATTCTATGTTAAATATAGACTCTACGGTCATTAACATATCTTCAATCTATATTTATTTCTTAAATCTTAGTGTATATATTTAATAATATTCTCAACATACTATAATCACATATATTTTAAAGAGGTAAAAAAATTCCAAATAATTTCTTAACATCCATGTTTACTCAAAAAAGGTTTTTGGACATTTTAATATATATCCTCAATCCCAAATTAGTTCATCAAAACTAAAAATCTATGTTAAAACTAGATTATAACAACTAGTGAATTTAAATCTACAACCTAATTTTTTTTATAACAATCAAGTGGTAAAATAAGATTCAGTTTCATAGTTAATTTATACACAGTTTTATAAACCACTGTCAAATATCCTTTCACTAATATTGTGCTACTTAACTCAACTTTTTTTAAAAAAATATGCCATATAATAACCTAAAATTATTTAATGAAATGATCAGCTACATTTGATACAAACATAAAAAATTGAAATTTCTAAATATGGTTAAAAAAATAGGCTCAAATAACATATTGATAGTTTTAAATTAAAAACTACAAATCCCATCTTTTTTATTCATATTTTTGTCATAAATAACAATAAAAATCAGCATCTACTTGGATGTTTTGTAATGTTTGGGCGACTTGTATTGAGCCTAAAAAATACCATTTCCTTTGGTGGATTATTTACAAGGTTCTACCTAGGGGGATCATATCAAACACATGGGGGTTTGAATCCCACTTGCCCAGCCCATCACCACCCAAAATCCATTAAGCACCTCTTTTCGTTTTTACTTCATGCATAATCTACTTAGAGATGTATTCATACCATTTTCAAACCTTTAAGGCCTAAAATTTTCACTTGGAAGATGGATCTTCTAAGGGACTCCACCCTACTTAATACAATATATAAAAAATTCTAGTATATCTTGCGTACTAGTATTATTTTTTAGATTTTTAAAATTATAAATAAAGCATGTTTTAATAATAAAGTTATGAAGAAAATATTTTTATAACTAATAAAGTTGTCATTATTGTTAATGTTGACCTTTAGATTCAAAGTCAAATAGAAAAAGTTTAGATTGAGCTCCACCATCTATACATCCTCTTGGACCATTGGGGGAATGATCCTTGTGTGGTCAACTATGAGCCTCTTGATCCCCATCCCCACCATTCCCCTTAGGTCATGGGTATGGGGGATGACATCATTGATCTTGCATTTAGTGGTCTTGAATCTATAAGAGTTCATCTCCTTACTCTCTCTAGCCGTATCCTCCCCAATAATATGATAGGGGAAATAAATATAGTGGTGGTGGGGGGTTGGAGGCCCCCTCCACAAGATAAGTTCCAATGGTTGGTGTTCACCATTTTTCCTTCTAGATAAGATTTTAAGTAATAAAATGATACTAAAATTAGCTAGCAGATTGATGGTTGGGGCCTTGTCTTGATTGATGAAGATCCCTCAACTCAAGAGGGTGGGGGAAGCCTCAATATCCTATGCCTCCTCTAACTCTTCCTACTTCCATGTTTTCTATTACTACTTGTGAGATGATAAGTTTGATCAATTGATCTATGATATGCAATTTATATAAAAATTTCCAAAATTACCAATCCACAAATAAAATATAGATCTAATAGGATAAAAAAACTCAAAGATAAACAAACATTCAAAACCAACATTTCAATCTTAAAGCTAAGTGCTCTAAATTAATATCAAAACATGAGAAAGACTAATTGATTATGAATTTTTGGATTACATTTAGACTCAAAATTTTAGTAGGGTATTGACTTGATTCAAGACTTGTATTACATGGATTAATGTATTGATTGATAGATGGATAAAGAAGACTAATGGATTTGATCATGAGGTTGTCATAAAAGATCTTGTATTTACTAACTATTTTCTTATTTTTCAGAATAGAGGGAGTCATGGATTTAAATAGGCCACAGAGGAAGTTTTTTATGGAAGTTAAAATTTCATGGAATTCTCTAGAGAGAGAACTCTTTAGAGAGTTTGAGGGAATTCTAAGGAATTAAAATTGTTTAGAATTATCTAGAGAGATAACTCTCTATAGAATATTCCATTAGGGAATCTAATGATGATTATAGGAAGATTATAAGAAGGGTTAGGTGAGGAGTAAGGAGTAGAATTGTATTAAAGACTAAGGATATGTGTCATTTTGTGAATTTAAATTTCATAAGTGGGCGTAAGAGGGATTTAAGTGATAAATGGGATGTTAATAATAAATAAACAAAGGATTAATATTGGATGGGAAATATGAAGGTTAGTATAGGATAATAAATATATCTATAGGGGACTATATTATTGAATAGGGGGAATAGGCAATGTTAGATAAAATAATGATGAAAGGGATTATTTAATAAATCATTATGTAGGATTAATTATATAACTAGTAAGCTATAGAAAGTGAAAAAAATATGATGCATACATTTTTCTCCTCTTTGAAAGGGTATTGTAAGTAGATGAACTAGAAGCATTAATGGTATTTCAAAGAAGAAAGAAACTCATGGATTAATTTTAGTAAATGATGTTAATGGAAATGATGCCCCTTTAAGGGGACATATCGAGAGGAAAGAGATGGATAGCAACTTTAAAATAAGAAATGAAGGGTGGGAAATAAAGGGTAGACAAGGGGATGGTATGCTATATGTTAGATTGATGATGAATAAAATGAAATCGACATGAGAAATGAGATAAAAAATGATGATTACCATAGAAAATACCCACTCATAAGGAACAAAAATGACAGTGTCACAATGTTGACACATCCCAAGGGGGAATCAATAATTACATGATGATGATAATATAAATGGTCATAATATTTAGATATATCCTAGGCAAGGACACATGTTAGGGAGAGATATATACCAAGATAAGATAATGATTTGATAAGATTAAAGATAGGTGTAGTTTAAATATAAATGTGAATGATAAGATGGTGGTGATGAGAGATAATAAATGATATGATTGAGAGACCAAAATACAAAGGGAAAAATTGGAATACAATGCATCAAATCAATGAGCCATAATGTGATTAATAGTGGTGATGCCCCTAAAAAGGACACATGTAAGGGATTAATAGATGATAAAGTAATGGTCCTAATCATTCCCCAATTGAGGGAGGAAACTAAAAAATTTAAATGATGAATTGACCAATTAGTGATAATGGATGACTAATGCAAGAAAAAATGAATGTCTTGATTTATTGATCCTAATCGATAGGTGTGATCAATTGATGAAAATATTAGGGAGATGATTATGGGATGTTGATTGATTAATAGAGTAATTAAGTAATGATTGATATTATAGATAAAAGATTTGATAGATACAATACTTTTTGATGATTAATGGTGGGGAAAGAAGAGAGAATGATTGAGCTAATGTCAGACACACCATGTGACTAAGTGCTACCTACATAGTCTTAAAAGACCTCATACCAATATAGTTAAAACTAAATGGTAAATTACAAGATAAACTATAAGGGAGAATGAAAATGACTATTATACATGTTAATTTTTGGATAGAAGATATAGATCATATATTAGACATGAATATAGAAGGATTTCAAGAAATCATTGGATATGAGATGTTAGATGTTATGACATGTAGTTTGGTTAGATGATTGGACCTAAATGATAAAATTGATGATGGGATGATGATTGATTATATGGTTAGGTAGATGATAAAATATAGGTTAATTTATGAGTGTAGTCTATTATTAATCCATCATTACTTTGACAAGGCTCATCATAGTTTAAGTAATCCAATTTAAATATAGCACTAGGTAGTATACCCCATGATATAAGTATGACCAAGAGGACATTGTGATAAAGTGTATGATTATAAAATGGAAATTATGAAATTTACATCATAGAGGGAACCTAAAATAATTTTTGTATCTTTTGGTGTCATCATATCATCCTCTTTCATTTTCTAATAGACAAAAAGATTTATACTACAAGAAAGATCAAAATAAGAAAAATAAATATATACAAACAAAAATTTATAGCTAAGTGATTATAGATAAAAAGACAAATAAAAATGAATAGATCATATGAATAACACATAGATAAATTAAATAGGTTCTTATGTATTTTTTAAATGTGTAAGGATGGGATGAATGAGGATGATAATTAATTCTAACGAATGAGGATGGATAAACTTAACTTGATCAGGACTATGATGAAATAGGGTTATGAATAGGGTGTGCTTGATCAAATTTAAAATTAAACATAGGGGATAGTAAACATATGGATTGACCATGTTTTTAACTTAGATGAGACACTCAAGACTTATCAAGCTAAAATGAGACTAGGTCATACTAACTCAATATATATTATATTTTCCTTGGTTCACAATAGGCGATGAAAGACAAAAGTGGGATGGATGGATATGACTTGGTTATGGAAATGAGAGACAAAGGGAATGGATATGGATGTGAATGGGGGAATAATCATAAGACATCTTGACATATTTTTTTTCCAAATTTTATGATTCTTAGGGTTTTTAGAATATTTCAATTTTTAGGTCTTTTTTGAGAATATGTATGTACACTATACAAAGGGGGTTAATAGAAAAGGGAAAACCAATATTAGAAACTAGGATAAGTATATATTTAATAATGGATGGGATGAAATAAATGATGAGGATGATGCTAAAAATGGGATAAGGATAAAGGAGGAATGGACTAGGGATCTCTAACGACCATATCATGAAGGAACCAGATATTTAGTTACCTAAGTGTCCATTAGAGGATACACCAAGATGATTATAGAAAAAATTTCAATAAATATTCCACATCATTACAAAGTTAAATATGGGAATAAATTATGGACATGATAGGATGCATGATATGATGGCATATGATTGACAAATGGATAAGATAGATAAGGATGAGATTGACAAGGGATGAATTTTTCCCCCCAGTGTTGAGGTACAATGTGAACAATATATTATTTTACTATGACATAATAAACTATTTTTCATCATGGTACTTTCCCAAGGTGCCAAAACACTAGTTTTCACCATTGGATGAATGAGCGCTTTTTTTTATATTTTTTACTTTTTGGGCATCTCAATTTATTTAAGGTATGGGAGATGCATGATTCAAACATTTTTATGATCTTCAAAATCCAACACCTATTCTAATGATATTTTATTATAATATGATGTTTTTTTAATTTTATATTCATTTATATCGACATGACCTTAATTAAATCTTCATTGAGACCCTTCTAGACATCTAGACTAGGTGTCTTTGTCACCCCTATGAGAGATAATGTTGCTTAGGTTTGTGAGGTCTAGAATGGATTGATTTAAGGTTTAGATTTCATGGTGAATTATAGGACTTAATTAGATGACATGATCATGATATATAGGTTTTATTAGTTATTGGGATGTGGGACTAGAAGTTACACACACCATTGGACATGTTGTATGTTCTACAATTGATTGGTGCCATATGACGAAACACTTAAATAGATAAAAAAAACACTTTGAATTTGTAGTTTATGTTTGATGTAATTATTTTAAGGATTATAATCCATCTTGATATTAATTTTAAGAAGGATTTTATCCTTAGAGTTTATTATATTTTTACTATTCCCTAGTGCTTAACTTTGGGATTCACCAAAGGAGATTAATCTTTGACTTGATTGATGATTATTATTTTGATTTTGATTGGCATCTAGTGCCTCAAAGATTGTTTCACTAGGGGAAGACACTTTATATTATGTTTTTGATTTTAATTTTATTTATTATGAAATATTGGATCAAATTTTATTTGATCATCATGTATGAATTTTTATATATGGTCTTGGACCATTGTATTTTTAGCACATATTATGTTAATTGAGGAAGGATCCAATAATGTATGTTCTTATTAATCCATATGGAGGGAGGTGATTATATGATCATTGATGGGAAGAAAAATATTTATGATTGATGAAGATGGGGAAGATGGTAGGATGACATTAATGAGTGGTGATTGGGAAGCATGATCCTCATATGGGTTCCTAGGAGACCCAATTTCAACATCAAAGAAAATCTCCTCAAGATCAGCAAAAAGATCACCAAGACTAGTTATAGTATACATTAGATGTAATATCAGATCAAATTTAACTATATTTAATAGATAAATATTTTAAGAACTCTATTATGACTTCATCATCCTAAATGGGATCAAAATATATGCATGGTGGTCAATTGACATCTTGATTGGAGGTATCTTAAAAAAGGTAGGCATAGTCACCATCTACTATAATATCTTTGAGGTATGATGTTTCTAACAAGAAGTATAATTCATATATTGGTGTCAACATGATCCTAATGTAAATATATTTGTGTTGACTCTACTTTTGACTTTGATGAGGGTGTTGGTCATGTTGATGAGGCAATACTGCTAATATAGGTTTCTTTGTCCAAAAGTGAACTCTCTAAATGGGTTATTTGATATGATGGGTGAGATTAATATGATGGAGGGTCAATGGATTCAATAAATATATGTCCATGGAATAAGGACTCATGAGAAAAGGGAGGACTAGGATCATGGTAAATGGACTCATCATTGATGAAGGATTTATCAAAGATTAGTGGATCATAGAAGATAGACTTATGAGATAAGGGAAGAAGAGGTTTATGGAAAATATACTCAACATTGATGGAGGATTTAATAAATATGGGTGGATCATATAATATGGAATTATGAGAGAAGGAAGGAATATTTTTATGGGAAATGGATTCATTGTTAATGGAGGATTTTTCAAAGATGGGGGACCATAGAAGATGGATGCAGTGTCTTGACCTTGGCTTGGAAATGGAAGGGCTTGATCATGATCATTAATAGAATCTTCACATTCATTTTCTTATTCACACTTAGATGTAGGCCCATGTAGTTCATTATTTATTTTATGTCACCATGGTTGATGAGGTCTTAGACATAGTTTTGGAAATTAAGACATCAATTAATGGTATGCCCCCATGTTTGGTGATATACACAATAGTGGTTAGATTTATACCAAGAGGGATTAGTCTTGGTGAGATAAAGATGTCATATGGGTAGATAAACCATCATGTTAGTGGTAATAAGTTGGTGGAAGAGGGAATATAAGGATATATGAAGATGAGTATAGGGTTTCTCTTTACTTCTTGACTTAGGTGATGAAGAATTAGATTTTAGATTAGATGGTTTTTGATGTGATTGGGTGGGTAGACTAGTATTATATGATGTGTCCATGATTGGATTCCATTTGATAGTTTAGGAAAGGGTATATGATTAGATATGACCAGTGGATGGAGGGTTTGTATAGGATTGGGTGGTATGGAGGCTAAGAGTATACTAATGAGGATGGTTTTAGACTGGAGGTAATGTTAGATATGGAGTGCTCATCTCGATGAGGTGAGAAATGAGTATAAACCTATTGGCCATGAGGGATTACTTAATTGGGGTATTGAATAAATCTATTTTGGATACCATGGATCAAGATGGGAGAAAGTATGGATTATATGGTTTGTCTACCCCAATCAATAGGTGTGGAGGGATTAAATGGAAAGATTAAGGAATGAAGATGACACATGTAAAACAAATTTAGATAAAAGGATTAGTTTATTCTAATCTCAAGTTTAAATAGATGTTTGACATGATATGATGTTTGATGGGGTAAGAAAAGAATAATTATGCTAACTTAGGTTGTGAGCTAGAATTTAATGATTTATATTAGATTTGACTAAGTGAGCTAAGATAAGCTCTAGGACTTAAGGCGGGGATAGACTAGACCAAGAGATTGATTTTGACTGTGTATTGATTATATTAAGACTATATCAAAGCTAAGATGATTGCTTTAAGGAGGATTGGATGATGATGAGATTAGATTAGGATAAGAGGATGATAGTATTAGATTCAAACTGATGCAAGCTGATAGTAAGGACCCTAATGTACAAAGAGATATTTTCTAATGTGGATGAGGACTAACATATGATTATAGACTTGATATTATGACTAGTATATAAAAGGGGATAATAAGATAAGGATGGGTTGAACTATGACTAGGCTAGATTGTATATACAAAGGTTAAGGTGAATAGTCAATATAATATCAAGATAAATGACCAATTAGGATCCTAAGGATGAGTAAGATAAGACAAGATGATATGAGGATATGGTGAAAAAAGGACCAGGATGTGATTGGTTATAGATAAGGTGGATTTTATTCTTAAGTGATAAAGATAATGCTAGAGAAAATTAATGCCAAGGATAAGTAAATATCATGAGGTTAGACTATGATAAGATGTGATGGAGGAATGCCAAGACTAGATTAATGTATGTAAGTGATGGGGGTGAGACTAGTTTTAAATGGATGATACTAGATTAGGATGTGACTAAGATGAGAGGGGTGATGAGAGATAGGACAAGCTACAATATCAAACAATATTAAATGATGTACACACATGTATAAAAAAAATATGTACAAGATGATATTAATAAGGATGTATAAGATGATGATAAGATAAGGATATAAAAGATAATGATATATAAATGAGGCCTAGATATGTGTGTATAGGCTTGGGTAAAAGGATTAATTGACTCATAAACAACATGAGTTTTATCAAAATACACACCAAATCAAGAAAACCATAAAGCTATTACTAATAAATTGATTTGGGAGTGTAACTCAATGACTGCACCATGGGTGAGGCTATAAGATGGTGACATTATAAAATATTATAAACCCTCTAAACCCCATATACACCTAATGGTCACTTAAAAGCTAATACTAACTCCAGTATCAATTTTCTTGTTATGACTAATGATCCTACTCTAGGTTAGATAAAGTTTTTCTAGGGGCATCCCTAATATACACTAGATACATGGGGCATGACTATGTATAGGGTGTTATATGATGCTTGGGTTAGATATTTAACTTTTTATCTTCATGTAAGGTATATGGGGTCAAGCACTTGGATTAATGACAACTCTTCCTCTTATTTAGACTCTACCATAATATAGAGTGTGAATTTATGCATGGTGGTGAAATCCATGGTCACACCCCTCAAGATTATAGAAAGTGTGTGGGTATCACTTAAACATCATGTTTCCTCATAAAAATAAAAAAATGGGAGTGTTTATTAGTGGTTTTTTATCCTCTGAGACTCACCTCTAAGATGTAAGGAGGTGAGCATACACCACTGTAGCCTTCAGGTACAGGCAAGTAGGCAAAAGGCTAATTAATTGATTAATTAAGTGTGATATGTATATAATATATACAATATAGTTTTCAAAATTCCAAAATCCTTGACAAGTGTCCTACAAAGCAAGTGGTTATTAGTTTTAAATTGGAAATCTTTAAGGGAAACTTACAAGACAAGACGTTAGACAAAATTATGACTTGTAAGATAAGATGTTAATAGACTTATGAAAGACAAAATCGCCACTAAATTCACCCCTATAAGAATACAAAAAAAATATTAGTTTAAAACACTAAAAACAATTGTGGGTTTTGTAGACACTTAAATCTGGCCACCAATGACCTCCAACCAGGATTTTGACCAATTTCCACCTAAAATGCATAATTTGGCCTAAAAACACTAAATCACATTAAAAGTTTTGAAACTAACATATTCAAGAGCTGATTTTGGCTAGAGTATCATTAAATGGGGCAATGAAATTTATGGGCTAGCTAACTTTGATCAAATCATTTCGAGTCATAATGCCAGTTTTGCACCTAGGTGCTCTGGATTGTTATTTCCTATCAAATATCTTACACAAGACATGTGCCTTTGTTATTTTTTATTGGTAACATCCTAAATTTGATAGTTGATCCAATGCATCTGACATTTCATTCTAATTCCAATCCAGTCATAGTCAAATTTTGGACCAATAATAAGGCATTCTGATTAATTTGAGTAATTTGTGCACAAAGTGCTTAATCATGCTTAAGAGCTAGTTAAACCAAGTTAGGCCCTAATTAAGAATTCCATGGAAACTTTATGAATACTTTTTTAAATAAATATTTAATATTTACATCATCAAGTGACCTCACTTCTTGGGAAAGACATCCCTAGGCCATAAATGCCACAAATATCAGGATTCAAGCCTCCTATGCCTCATCAAATCCCTCCATGCCTCTTAATTGATCATCTATGCCAAATATTGATGATCCTAGTTATAAATTTTAATTTCATAATTGGATTAATCCTTAGCCACACATCTCAATCTTGAGATGGATGGTTTAGGTTGATTCTACTCATTTACAAATATCTATAAATAGGAGGCCTTGCCACATGAATTTAAAAGGCTTGATAATGCAAAGTTATAATGCACAAATGATTTCAAAATATATTTAAATTAGTTTTACCATGCCAAATTGATTCCAATCCAATCTAATCTGAAGGCAAAGGTGCCAATAGGAGGTGGAGGATAGTCAAGCTCCATTGCAATAGACTTCATGAGCACAAGCTGAGTAAGCCACTATAAAATTATTTGGAGCATCCAAGGAAGGTGAAGGATTCTTGTTTTTTCTTAATTTTTAGTTGTGTTTGTCATTTTTTTTTTGTTATTAAAATCACCCTAGTAACTAGGCATGAAGGTGTTAGTTTAGTGTGTTGTTTGTCAATTTGCTTTGTTCATTTTGTCACTAACACAATACTAATCTCCTCTTCTCAGTCAAATTCCTAGTTCACATAATGGCATGTTTTATGGGACCAAATAGCTTCAAAAAATTGATCATAATGCTCCCTCAAGCATCTCACTAACTTTTTTTTATGTATAATCTTGGAGTGGGAGACTCAAAAGAGTGAAAAAATCAAGAAAAACATGTTTTTATGTAAGTGGTGGGTTTAACTAGACACAGTCAAGGGATTATCCTGTAAGTAGAAATATTGTTATTCAGACTCATGGTATTGTGCTTATCCATTTTTATTTTTGGACTAACTTTGTGTTTTTATGTAGAGTTAACAATACCACTACTATAGAAATCATGTGATTGCTTTTCAACTCATGGGGTAGCTTAATCGAGTCATGATATTGTCCAACCGTTAGTAATTAAGCAACAATACCACAATTCATGAAGTGGCAAGATTATAATACTACTAGAAATATCATCAAACCAAGTCACAGTATTGTGACCAAACCACCTAAAGCTTACAATACCACAAATTTTAAAGTTATGGGATTGTCCTACAAGTAGCAGGATTGTCATTTAGAGTCATAGTATTGTGACTAAATGGTTAGTGGTTAGTTACAATACTGCAACTCTTAAAGTTTCGAGATTGTCTTGGAAGTAGTGGGATTGCATTATGAAGTAGTAGTATTACACCACTGTGTCAACCCATGATCTCATTTTCCTAAGTTAATTGTTTCATCTTTAAAAATGCTTCAAAGCTAAACCATATGCTAATATTTTTCTTACAAGACCAACTTGGAAAATTACTAAAACATGTTTAAAAAATCTTTTGCATGCTTTAAAATAATATAGGAACATTATTTTGGTGCTTAATATAATATTTAGGTACTTAAGTAAGTTTTTAGCATTAGTTTTCAAAGTTTACAATTTTAAGACCAAGGGGTCAAATGAACACCACCAAATCTTTCATTTGGGCTTAAAATTGAACACAATTATCAATTTTATTTTTATTATTTCAATTAGCAATTTGTTTTCATAAAATTCAAGGATGTTGTGTGTATGCTCTTCCATTTATCCCCTTTAGGGAACCATTGGAATCAAAAGTGCTTTCCTTATTTACAAATTTCCTAGTCCAAGACATAGAAAGAATGACATTTAAAGCACTCCTTGAAAACTCATAAAAGTATTGGGTGACCTTGACAATGACCCTAAAGTCTTTCTATTTTATGCTTTCTTTATTTCATGTAAATTTGGATTATGAGGGGTACATCATTACCTCCTATGAGTTCCATATGGAAGCTTTGACCTGGGGTTTCACCTCTTAGCATTGACTTCATTTGGCTCCATATTAGAGTTACACATAAGACGTAGTGGCACTTTGGAGATCACACTACACTGAGCAAACAATAGGATGCAGTGTTTGTAAAAATGACTAGACCTTTTTGCAACAATCCAAGTGACATAAACCTAAAATCTATGCTTTTATTTTACATTATTTGACATGAAATTCATTGTACAATTGATTCCCATAAAACATTCATAAACTTGTAGATCGTAGACAAATCCCCACTTTTCATGAAAGTATTATTGGTGTAAGGTGTGCCTCAAGGTCCATGTTGCAGAACTATCATTTGAGAAAAGGGGGTGTAAAAACCCTACTATATAATGCACATTTACTTTTGGATGAACACTTAAAATCCTCTCAAATGACATATATTGATGGATTCCAACAATACCAAGCAACCTTGTCAATTTAGGATCTAAGAGCGATTAATTAGTTGGTTTTGTCCTAGATTAAAGTCTTATTTGGAGTCAAAACCTAGTGTAAACAAATGATACAAACCAAAACACATGGTCCTCATTTTCCTTTGAATAAAGAGGTGTTATGCTACCCATTTGAAATCATCAATTTTCCTTGTTCAAAGTTCTTCAAAACTTGGAGTCATATCATCCACTTTGGCATAGTTATGCTACCCAATTAAGTCTAGACCTTTGTCAAAGTTGTTTAAGTCTTTCATTTATAATCTAAATTCAAAATTTCACCTTTATAAGTTCATAGGTTTGATGTGTTAAGTGGGTTCTCCATTTGCACTAAACTTGAGGGAACTTAGGTTCAATTTCCAATTTGGGTTGAAGGTTATTTAAGACTCAAGATCATTATCACTACTTGATAGATTTAAGTCCTTTTTTGCTAAACACTTGCACTTCGAGTCTATGCACCACAACATTTTGAGTCAAGAAAGGTAGTTTTATGCTATCAAATTTATGAGAAATTATCTTTTCCTTAGAGAGTTTTTGAAAAAAATATTTTTTCACATCTTTTGGGTAGTCTAGCACTGTTACATTACACAAAACATTTCAGATATTATTTCATAGGCCCTCTTATATAGAGCTCAAAATATTTTCCTACATTTTCAAACCAATATAAGTATGCCTTTGTGAACCTTTGTCTAACATAATTACATTGTTCACTTTTTAGCTAATTTTTCAAAAGAACCAAGTTTCATACCATTATTTGTGAGAAAAATAAACTATCTCTAAAGTGCCTTTTGTTTCATACCTTATACCTTTTTGATTGATTCCATGTCTAAGAATCAAATTCCTAGTGTTTGTTATAAGTATTTCAAATCTATTTGATTAAAAAAAAATCTATTATCAAAGTCTAGCTTTTGACACCATTTGGCCAAGAGTCCTAGTGCATTCCTTGTTTGAGCCTACCTTTTGACACCATGATTTGGCTAAAAGACCTAGCAACTTTTAATTCCTAGATTAGAATTATTTGAAACACTTCAACCTTAGCTTTTGGAATTTTTATTTTTGGGTCATTTACTTAATATTTTTTGTGTAAGACATTTAACGTTAGATACTTAACATTAGTTGGAGTTATCAAAAATCTTTGCATAAACCTTTTGATCCTTTTGATGAACCTAGACCAAGTTTGAGCATCAAATTTTAGACATTATCTTTTTAGATTTTGTAGAACTCTTTAACATTTAATTTCAAAAACATTTACTATGGATCCCAACATATATTCCTACACTTGTAGTGGACACTTATACAATCCAAGGATTAGTAATGTTGTTGTGCAGCAAGAAATGGTGCAAGACCCCTACACAAATAATATTTCTTATGGGATGGATCTGTATCCCTCTTATAATACTAAATTAGGGGCACAAAGCCAAGATCCATTGGATAACTATTTGGTTAATACACCACCTTATTCAAAACAAGACTAAGAAAAAACTACACAATACCTATGGTTGATGAACCAGTTCTACAATAGTCATGCTCTACTAATATGCCTTCCACATATGATCAATTTTTATTTGAGCATCATTTATTAGAGAAAAAAGATGAGATTTTTGTTAGAACCATTGAGGTAGGGGCTAAGTTTCCAGAAGACTTCCCCCATGTGAATTTACCAATCCTAGTAAGAATGCCCCACAACATAATTTATGATCAATAAGCTTATTCTAAAAATCTTTTGGATTTAGTCCAAATAACATATTAGGACCCTAATATTCCTAATAGAGGCAAAAACCTCATGGAATACCACTTTAACCAAATGTAGATGGCATATCAAACCTACCTAAATCTAGCATGCAATTTCAATCAGATGACCATGGTGAGCAAACCTCTAATTGACTTAGTTCCTTCAATAGGAGTTTTAATAGAGTTAACTGGTCAAGACAATCAGAGTTCAGACCCATTCATGCAAAACACTTCGATAGACAACTTGATACATATGCCCATTATTAAAGAAGTGTCTTCTACTTCTACACAGAATAATGAGTAAAATATAGTGAACAATGTGCAAGCAACATCCAATCCAAATTAAAGTGGTACTAACACACAAAAAACTAGTCAACAACATGTGCCTATAGTTAATACCATGAGTGGACCGTCATACTAGGGAGTAGGAGTTTCTACATCCCAACCTCAACTATTTGCTTCATCAACCGTGTAACCAATAGGATTAGGTAGTCAAACAACACCCAATGTCACACCTCAACAATAGAATGTGATGAATCCTACTCCTCCTCAACAAGGGACAAGTAATATTGCACAACAACATACACAATCTAGTGTACCAACATAATAGAGGATGAATGTATTTCCACCTCAATAAGGGGCAACTAATATTCCACCTCATCAAGTAGTGACAAACATACCTCTTCAATCATAGACTAGTGTACCAAACCAAAACTAAATCATGACTAGCCAATAAAGTGTAAATATTGGTCAACAATAGATGTTGAATATTCAACATGTGGGAACTTCCTAACAAAGATTCATGAAATAAGGATGCTCCCATGTTTCTCAATTATCTACTAGATAATAATTTGTTCAAAATGTGCCACAAGTTTAGAGACAGGGTCTTGGTTCACAAGTTCCCACTCAACAACAAGGTTTGATTAATCAACAACATGTCCCTTTTCAACAACAATAACATAGTATATTTATATCCCTCCATCCCAACCACAAAATCCTCCAAGTCAAACCCTCATAGCTAACCCAAACTAGAATATCATATAACCAAATGTATAATTTCAAGTACATCCTAATCCATGTATACATATTCCTGATCCATTTCCCAACCAAACCAATGTACCCCAACAAATATCTCCATCATACCCTGGTCAAACTGTCCCATTTATGACCTCCCAACCATTTACCAAAACCAATATTCTCCCTCAAACCAATGTTCCTTCTAGTTTCCTATCCCAAGAATTGTAATAGA
The DNA here is from genome assembly GCA_037957365.1 of Torreya grandis. Classification (NCBI taxonomy): domain Eukaryota; kingdom Viridiplantae; phylum Streptophyta; class Pinopsida; order Cupressales; family Taxaceae; genus Torreya; species Torreya grandis. The sequence goes on from JARHVA010010058.1 coordinate 167,295, forward strand.
TGAAGGATGTAATTGCTACCATTCAAGCTAGGAAACAAACTAAAAAGTTTGAGTTGGATGATGTGTGTTCTTATCCATTGAACATGGAGTACGTATAGATACCATTTAATTTAGGATATGAACCATAAAAATTCAACAAATACAAAAGGAAAGGTGACCCTAAGGCCCATTTAATCAAGTTCTTTTTTGCATATCAACCGGTGGCATATAGCGATATATACCTTTTATCAGTGTTTCCAAGGAGATTGGATAGACAAGACTTGGAGTGGTTTTTAAATTTGTCCAATAATTTAGTAAAATATTTTGATGATCTTTCTAATATGTTTATGTAACACTTGTCCTATAATCTTAAACATGAGATTTCATTGGTTGACTTAACACAAGCAAAATAAAATGCTGGTGAGAGTTTTGCAAGTTATCTATAGTTATGGAGAACCCTTGTAAGATGATTCACCCATAGTTTACCAAATAAATAATTATCCATTATGTTTAATAAAAAATTGCATAGTGAGATAGCTTATCATCTAGAATTACAATGTGCATATACTTTCAAGGAGATCATTGACAAAGGCTTATTGATTGAGAGAGATCTTATTAATAAAGGAATCATCAAGATTACTTAAACTAATCAAAATCAAGGTATCAATTAGGGAAGTGGTCAAAACCAAAATCCAATCCAAGCACAAGAATCACAACCAGTATAGGCCAATAACCAAGATAGACCAAAGCAATTCAACTAGAATAGGAATGTTGTGAATAATGGAGTAACCAAGTCATGTTATGTCTAAATAGTGAAAACATCATCTAACCACCTTTTTAGCTCACTCCTACCCAAAAAGCTCTTCAACCCACACTAAAATTATAAAAACCAAGACCCACACAACAAATGCAACAACCTTTACCATTACAAACCCCTCCTTTAAGGAGAACTGTGCCTATGCATCATGTCTTTAGTGACCTAAGAGAGCCTATTGAGTCTATATTTCAAAAAATTATCACTGCTAATTTGATTAGTTAGCCTATACCAAAGCATTATCCATAAGGCATTCCTTATCCTAATTGGTACCATTAAAATGAATTCTATGAATATCATCGAGTTAATGGGCATAATCTACAAAGATGTGTGAAAATCAAGCATTTGATTGAGAATATGTTGGAGAATGGGGAGATAACATTGGATAATGGTGCTTCCACCTCCAATAAAACTCTTGGGATTTATCAAAACCCCTTTCCCCAACATAACACATAACAACAACATAACAATTAGCAACAACAATAACAACAACACCAGCCTATGTAATAATAAAATCAATAGTATCAAAATCAAAGGCCAAACCAAGAACATCAATAGAATCAACAACAAAACCCACAATGTCATAACAATGGACAAAACCAAGGTCAAAATAGTAATAACCAGCAAACCTACCATGTATTTATACATGAATATAATAGGATTTTAGGTCATATTATAGGAGGTAGCGTTAATACCATCTCCATGAATCCTATACCAAGAACTAATCAATCTAGACCATTGCTAAACAATACCACTCAACCAAATTACATAGATAATCCTTCTTTGACTTGGGACTTCACATAGGCAAACTAGCAAATCAAGACTTCCACTTTTGGACCTTATATTGATAACTCACCCTTGCCACGTGACCACATACAAGTGCATCGACAACTGAGACTTGCCTTATCTAGTCCCACACCATTCCCAACATTTGTTAGAAATTATGGTCTAACATCTAATCCTAATTGTATAATCACAACTTAGAAGTCAAAGATTATTATTCCAAGCTTATAACCATCTACCACTTTTCCTATTATCCAACCAACCATTCAACCTCAAAATAAACCATTCACCATTAATCAATATAAGAAGTTTGATATTGTAGAACAATTACAAAAGACACTAGCACATATTTCTATTTTAGATTTGTTGTGAATGTCAACAATCCACAAGAATATTTTAAATGAGTTTTTAACCAAATCCACTATTGCTAGTGACATATCCCTTGATATATTTCAAGCTTTGGTTGGACACCTAGCTCTAGCTCAATAAGTCACATTCAACCAAAGTGATATGTCTTCCCTTGGCCCACTCCATAATAATCCATTATACATAGAAGTTTATTTAAAGTGACATAATGTGAAATGTGTCCTTATATACAATTGATCAGGCCTCAACATAGTGTTGCTAAAGCTCATCAAGCTTCTTGGGTACACAATGGTAGATCTCCAACTAGAAATGATAACTATCAAAGCCTATGATAATAAGGAAAGAGAATCACAAGGCACCATTAGCTTACTATTTATCATTGGGCCTTTGACCCATGATACACTTTTCATGTGCTTGATCTTGAGTTATCATATAATATACTTATAGGTAGGCCTTGGTAACATGAGATTCATGAAGTCCTATCAATGTTGCACTAATGTATCAAATTATCCCACTCAGGGATGGAAGTGAATATTCTAAGAGATTTACACCCATATGAACACTTCAAACATCTTGAGGCTGAGTTTCAAAGCTAAAATTACCAATACAACATGAATCCAAGTTCCAAGTAGGCTAAAGGAAAGGCCATACTTATTGATCCTCCACATGATAATTACATAGATCCTAATACCTTGGATTCCCTTTCTCACATACCACCCCCTAAAGCTTTCAATCATTTTACCATTTTAGATAATGGCCCAAGGGAGTATGTAACCCATGATAACTTCTATATTTCCAATCTTCCTCAAAATCCAAAGACCTTTGGATGACCTAAAAGTACCCCACACATGTATTGGCAATAAAATAACAAAGATAAGGGGCTTTTCATGTTTGTAACAGCATCTAGCCTAAAACTAGACCCTTTTGAAAGGGATAAATCATGGTTGTACAATGACAACCAAGTTGATTGTTATAAAAGTGAAAAATATCCTATTCCTAATAGGATCATGGAGCATCAAGATTATGAAGGAAGAGGCCTCAAACTAAATCAACAAGGAACCATAGAACTAGTTTCCATGACTAAATACAAAAGACCCTATGGACTTAGATTTAAACTATCTGGGGGTGACCCCACATATCTTATTCAAGTTCCATCATCAGTGACTAGTGATGATGATGCTGACAATGAAGCAAAGTTTGATCATAGCCTCACATTTGATGACCTAGATAAGACTAACCTATTTGATAATTATACCATTTGTACCCTTACCCTAGTCATTCATCATAACCCATTATCATTATACTATCCCCAACTGATAGATTATATCCAACAAGAATCTAGTTTACCAGTTGATGAGTTTTATAATGATGAGGTATTCTATGACTTTTTAGGCCTTAGATACAATGTTCTGTTAGGAGATCATAAATCAAGATTCTCAACTACATTGGATTCTGAAGCCTATTTTGGAGAGCAGGTGAACACCCTTAGCCAAAATCAAATAAATAAAACATTGAGGTTCCAAAGTGAAAACCTCTTTGAGGCACTTTTTAACTAGGGAAAAATTAAAGATAAAGGCCATTATAGTGGTGAAAACCTATTTTAGGTGCCATTATATGGGGGTGTTCATTCTTCTTTGAATTTAGACTAGGAAACCACCAATAATGAACTTAACTATGGATCTGAGTTTAGTTTTGTACAACAATAATTATTTGATAAAATTCTTCAAGAATTTCCACCTATTTTTTTCACATGGTCAGATCTCCCATTGGGAGACTTAGATTCATCATGCCTAGGAGACATTAAAGAGCAAGTCCTAATAGAGGACCCTAATATAGTCCAATAGTTCAAGTCTTTGCCTACTCTCTTAGAGGATAGTTTGACCCTTCTAGTCAAAGATATAATAGAGGTAAACATTAGGAATCCATTAGACTTGAAATGGATAAAAATAGGCATGTCCCTCATTGAGGAGGAATGTGAAGTCTTTATAGCTCTATTGAGAGAATTTGTAGATATTTTTGCATGGGCTTATTCTGACATGTCAGGTTTGGACCCTACCTTATTTCTACACCACCTTATGGTTATTATTGATACCAAATTAGTGAAAAAAAGCTACGTAAGATGCATCCTCACATTGCTATCTTGGTAAAGAAAGAGTTGGAAAAACTCTTAGAATCAGGATGTATCCATTCTATTGACTACTCAGAATGGATACCTAATGTTGTACCTATTAGCAAAAATCTTGAAAGAATTAGAATCTGTATTGATTTTTGAGACATAAACAAAGCTTTTCCTAAGGATGACTTTCCATTGCCTAATATTGACATGATCATAAACTCCACAATGGGTTATGAAATGTTTTCACTCATGGATGGATTTTCAGGATATAACTAGATCAAAATAGCACCAGAAGACCAACATAAAATAGCATTCACCACTCCATGGGGAAAATTTTGTTATTAGGTAATGCCATTTGGTATTAATAACATTGGAGATACATAGCAGAGGGCCATGATTATCATATTCCATGATATGATGCATGATATTGTTGAAGACTATGTCGATGACATATTAAGAAAATCTAAGACCAGGGCCGACCATCCAACAATACTACGTAGGATATTTGAAAGATTGTGGGAGTACAAAGTTAGACTTAATCCAAATAAATGTGTGTTTGGAGTAACCTCTAGGAAGTTACTTGGATTCATTATGTCTTGTAGGGGCATTGAAGTCGATCCGGCTAAAGTCCATGTTATAACTAAGATGCCATTGCTAACCAATTTAAAGCAACTCCATAGTTTATAGGGAAAGATCTAATCAATCCAATGCTTCATCTCTCAGTTAGAAAAAAAGTGTCAACCATTTATGCATCTTCTAAAAAATGGAGTTGCATTTCACTAGGATGACCACTACTAAATATCTTTTCAACACCTCAAAGACTATCTAGTTAATCCACCTATTTTATTACCTTATATACCAGGAAAGCCATTCTTATTGTTTCTATCAGCTACTAACAATGCCTTGGGGGAAATTTTGGCTCAACATGATAAAAATGGAAAAGAGAATGTAGTTTACTACTTAAGTCATACCTTGGTCACATATAAACACAACTATGCACCTATTAAAAAACTTGTCTAGCCATAGTCTTCATAGCTCAGAAACTATGCCATTACATGTTGAACAATAAGACCATGGTCATTTCAAAAGTAGATCCACTCAACTATCTACTATCTAAAATAGATTTACAAGGTATAATGTCCAAATGGATCATGTTTCTTAGTGAGTTTGACATAGATTATGTTAATCAAAAGGTAATCAAATGATAGGTCCTTGCAGATCAACTCGCTAAAGCACCCCTTGTAAACACAAAGCCACTCACGTTTAATTTTCTTGATGAATCCATAATGACCATCATTGATGTACCTCTTGAGGAGTAGCACTAGAAGCTATATTTTTATGGTTTATTTATTGCACATGGATCAAGGGCAAGCCTCCTATTTATTACACCATAGGGGGATATAATCCATAAATCATTTAGAATCATTTTTCCTTGTACAAATAACATGACTGAGTATGAAGCACTTGTCACAGGACTTTGATAAGTATTACACTAGAACACATCTCATCTCCAAGTTTATGGTGATTCTTAGTTAATCATCAATTAGGTCACAAACCATTTCCAAACCAAAGATGACAATTTGGTTCCATGTAAGGCTATGGTTGATACCCTAAAGCAAAAAAATATAATTATCCAATTTGAGTATATACCAAGGGCTAGTAATAGAACTATAGATTCCATGGTTACTATTGGATCTCTAATTTGACAAATAGACAAAACTAGAGAGTATCAGTTCCTCATCGAGAATTTGGTCACACCAGTTCATGAACCTTCATCTATGGCAATGATTTGTGATATTGTTGGTCCTAATTCTATCTAGTAATTAGACCTTTACAACTACCTTCATGACCAATTTTTACCACCTAACCTATCTCAAAAATAAACCAAATCCTTTATCCATCACTCCACTCGTTATACTCTACTTGGATCTTCCCTTTACCACTATAGTTTTGATGGAATTTTGCTTCATTGTTTAAATTTAATAGAGTCTACACTAACATTAAGAGAATTTCATGAAGGGCTATGTTCATATCATTCTATTAGGGTATTCCTATCCAAAAAGCTCTTGCATAATGGTTATTATTGGCCCATGATGGATGTAGATGTAGTTACATATGTAAATAAGTGTGACAAGTGCCAATGGCATGCTAATTTGATTTAAGACCCAACCCAAACTCTGAAAATGATGTTGACACCATGGCCATTTTCTACATAGGGGATTAACCTCATTGGGAAGATCAAAGCCACTTCATTTGATAGCCATAAACATATCCTTATCACCACTAAGTATTTCAATAAGTGGGTTAAAGTTATACCCCTCACTTACATGATTGGAAAACAAATTTACAAATTCATCTTCAACCATCTCATTTGATGTTATGGTATCCCCTCTAACATTATATCTGATAATGGAGGATCATTTAAGAATAAGGATGTTGACAAGCTATGTACCAAATATAACATCACACAACATTTTTTTATAGAATATTACCCTCAATGTAATTTCTAGGTCGAAGCAGTAAATAAAACCATTATCAATATTATCAAAAATATTTTCAATGATGCTAGTCATCATTGGAACTTGTAGATATTCCCTACCCTTTTGACATATCATACCAATCATCATACCCCCATAGGAGCCACTCCATATTCGCTTATTTATGGTATTGAAGCCATCTTTCCCATTGAGGTCAAATTACCTTTATTGCACATATCTTTCAAGCATGTCCTAGATGATCATGACTATTGAGTAGCTCAGCTATAAGAGCTAGACCTACTTGATGAAAAATGCACAACTGTGCTCAACAATCTTTAGGCATATCAGAAATGACTCAAAGGCCACTACAATCAGCATGTCAAGTATAGAACATTTAAACTTGGTGATCTTGTTCTTAAATAAAACCAAAAGAATACCATGGCTGAGAAGAAGTATAAAGTTAAATTCAAACCAAACTAGATAGGACCTTTCATCATTACTGTATATTATGAATCAGGAGCATAGAAACTTTACACACTAGATGGAGATGAACTTCCTAAGTCAATGAATATTATTCACCTTAAGCATTATTATGCTTGAGTGATAGGGTGTATTTTTTATAAGGACCATTTCATGTTGTGTCAGTGTGTCCCTATTCTTATTTGTATGAATATCATGCTTATCATTCCTTTTATCCCATTCTATCTTCTTTTACCATGTCATTCTATCAACCAAACATGTTCTAAATCCTATCCACTCAGCCCATTTGACCTTAGTTTTTGCCATTCATTACACATTTTTAGCATCATGAAATTTTATCAATTTCATTAGTTATTTCAAGTACTTTAGATACAAATCATATTTTGGAGTAGTATGATAGAAGTTTCGATAGTTGCATCCTTTATTTATTATTCTTTTCTTATCACCAGTATTGCTACTAATTATAACCACCTTTAGGCAAATTAGTACCATTTATCCATGTCATTGTGTCCTAGTTATAACTACCTATGGGAAAACTAGGGGAAACATTGGTTTATTGAGCCTTGACATACCAACTTACCACTTCCTATACCATACTATGGATTTTTACCAACTGTGCCTATTTTGTTTGAATTGACTGTTACACTAGTTGAATTCCTCTACTATAAGGGTAGAACTATAGTGACTTGAGGTCCTACTCTAGGAATATGTAGGCAGTGATCGATACTTGTTGAGGTTAACTCAGTCACCCTTTTCACCATGCTCTCACCATTTTGCAAGCAATCTAAGTTTGAACGCTCTCACCATTTTGTGAGCACCCTAAGTTTCCATACTCTCACCATTTTGTGAGTGACCTAAGTTTAAATGCTCTCACCATTTTGAAATATTGAACCATTTAGTGTCTCATCATTATTTATTAAGTTGAATCAAGCCACTACGGATGGCTACGAGTGGAGGATCAGAGGCAGACGGCCCAGGTGAGGGTTCAGGCAAGGAGTGGTAGGTTCAAGAGGAGCCTCCCCACGGCAGGGAGCCGTTTTACTTCAGTGAGTGGCCTAGGGTGTCCAAAGTGAATGGTTGCTTCCCACGTAGCCAGGAGATGCCTATCTTGGTGATCTCTCAGGATTCTGTTAGGGAGGATGTGGAATATTTCTCAGCCCATGCTTTGATCTATAAATTTATGGGTACTAAAATATCCCAAATGGCCCTAGAAGCCTGGCTAAGGCGTACCTGGCAGGTGGAGGGAGATATAGACATTATGCTGGTGGCTAATAGTTATTTCTTAGTTAATTTATCCTCAGTCTCTGATAGGAATCAAATCTTTGAAGAAGGGCCCTACTTTTATGACCGCATCAGTTTGTTTATTAAACCATGGCATCCAGGTTTCAACTCTATTGAGGAATTACCAGCCAAAGTCCCTATGTGGGTGCGCCTTCCAAGACTCCCCTTGGAATTTTGGAGAGAGGATATGCTTAGATAGATTTATGCCTTACTAAGAATGCCAATTACTATTATGCACCAATCCCTAGATAGGAAGATTATTTCTTATGCTATAATATGCATGGAAATCAACCTTAATAATCCCCTTCTAGAATCTATGGAAATTTTCCTGGGGGCCTCTTCTTAGATCCAGCAGATAGATTATGAATCGATCCCTTTCTGATGCAGAATCTATCATGTTTATGGGCACCTACACTGGCAATGTCCCCTGGCTGAGAGATTCCAAAGGAAGGCTCCTAATGCAAGACAAGAGGCAGGTCAATTGGCTCACTTGGAAACTTCAAACAGCCCACCTGGGATAGCAATGAATTTGAGAGCACAACCAAATTCAGGCAATGCACATTTGGGATCTTCTACAGTGTATGGACATGACAAGGAGGGCTTTACCCAAGTCTGTCATTGGGGCAAAGGGCATCCTCAAAAGCGCAGGTTCTAAGATCAATCTTTAGAAATGAGCTTTAATCGTTTTGAAGCTTTAGATAGTATGGCCATAGAAGATGGAATACCATAGGAGGAGGTGGGAGGTCCCTCAGGGGAAGAGGAGAAAGATGCCTTCCTAAATGAATCTCAAGCTATGGTAATTCAACCTTCCCTAGAGATTATGAAGGCACCGAAGGACCAGAATCTGGTAAGTTCTTCAGCGCAACAAGCCAAGGATGGTAGATGGGCTGAGGTAGTAAAAGAGATAGACGCTGCCAAAAAAGAAAAGGGAGCGTCGAATGCAATTGGGTCTTTTGCAGAGACCTTTTAAGAAAGCCTCCTCTTCTCAGTCTAGACCAGGCTACAGGAAGGACCAGGAGAGATTAAAACTCACAGGTGATTTGCTGGTGGAGTCCGGTGTGATGAAGACCCTGGATCAAATTTTCACCCAACCTTCTCAATGATTGTGCTCTCATGGAATGTGAGGCGGATGCATAGTGCCCCCTAGAAAAAAGCTATGCGTCAGTTGATTTTTGTGCACTCCCCAAATATCCTCTATATTCAGGAGACTAAGTTGTCTGTAGATGATATGTTCACCTGTATGCCTAGTGTTTGGGCTGTGGGGTAGTGTCAGTGAGTGGGAGCTCTAGGAACTGTGGGGGATTTAGCAATTTTTTGGGATCTGGGCAAAGTCACACCACTTCAGTGGATGGCCGATACCTCGGTGCTCTCCATGAATGCTACCTCTCTGGAGATGGGGGAGTTGATTCTGGTTACCAATGTTTATGCTCCAGGAGATATCCAGGGACACCTCAGGCTTTGGGAGCACCCGTGTTTTGTTCGTAGCTGCTTTCCTTATCTTCCATGGATCATGTGTGGAGATTTTAATGTTGTCCTTAATCTCGAGGAGAAAAGGGGAGGGTTACCTCATCTTGACCCCTCATCTAATCTTCTTAAACACAATATGGAGTGGCTACGCCTGATGGATGTCAAGCCTATCAACGGACTCTTCACCTGGAGCAACAGAAGAATAGGTAAGGATGCCATCTCTGAGTGTTTAGATATATTCTTAGTCTCTTGTTTTTGGTTATCTAATGCTTTTTCTCTTGCTTCAAAAATTTTGGATTGGAGAGGGTCTGATCATTGGCCCATCAAGCTCACAACCAGTTTTATTGTCGGGCCCAAGAAACCTCCCTTCAAGTTTCAGCTTATGTGGCTAAGGGACTCTTCTCTGCATCCTCTAATGGCCCACTAGTGGAAGTAGGGAGGGCCTAAATATGGAACAACAATGTTTTGCTTTGCTAAGAAGCTTTAGTTTATTAAAAGAAAACTCTAGGTTTGGAATAGGAACAATTTTGGAAATCTTAATGCCATGAAGAAAAAATCCCAAGATAAGCTGGATAGCATTACCAAACAGGGTCTAGACTTTGGCTGGTCTGAGGATCTCTGTAAGGCATAATTTGGGGCACTGAATGAGCTTAATGCGTGGGAACTCTAGGAGGAAATTTTTTGGAAGCAAAAATCCTAGATTGACTGGCTCTAGGAAGGTGGCAGGAACACTACATTTTTTCACAAGTCTGTGCAGGTGAGATGCAATAGGAATTATATAGCTTCTATTTTGTTATCGAATGGTACTCAGGCTGCATCCTCTCATGCCATTTCATATGAGGCCATTTGATTTTGTTCTGAGCTTCTATCAGCCAATGTGCCTACTGCTGAGTTGGAGGAGAATATGGTTTTGTCTTGCATCCCTCTGATTATCATGCCTGATATGAATGATGCACTCTTGAAGCTGATTGATAAGGAGGAAGTTGAAAAAATTGTGTTTTCCATGCGTAGAGGTAAATCACCGAGCCCTGATGGTTTCCCCACAAAATTCTTCCAAGAATTCTGGGATATCATTTGTCTGAATTTGATGGAAGTGATTCAAGAATCTTATCACAACAAAGAGATGCTTAGAGCGCTCAATGTGACCTTTTTGGTGCTGATCCCAAAAAAGGAATAGGCAAATCGTTTGGACCAGTTTAGACCCATTGCACTCTGCAATATGGTATACAAAATAATTACTAAGCTCATAACAGAGAGGCTCAAAGTGTGGCTCCCAAGGATTATTTCTAATGAGCAGGGAGGTTTTGTTGCTGGAAAATAGATATTGGACAGAGTGGTGATTGCCTCGGAGGCAATCCACTCTATGAGCAAATCTTAGGAGAGAACGATGTTTATTAAGCTAGATTTGTCGAAGGCTTATGACAGGGTGGACTAGAGATTCCTACAGAAGGTCCTGTTGGCTTTTGGGTTTTGTCAGGATTGGGTTTGGTGGGTTCTAAGTTGTGTCTCCACACCGTCTTATTCAGTTCTCATTAATGGGGCTCCATCTAGACTATTCAGGGCTTCTCGGAGGCTTCGTCAGGGTGATCTGATATCTCCTTACTTGTTTATTATTTTGGCTGAGGGGTTAGGATGGCTTATAAAATCTCAGGCATCTCAGAACCTGATTCATGGATGGTGGTGGGGGAATGGGATTGCTAATCTTACCCATATTCAATTTGTGGATGACACTATCTTGACTAGGAAAGCCCGTATGAGGGAAGTATAGGCTTTCCAAAATACTTTGGACACTTATTTTCAGGCTTCAGGATAGCAGCTCAATGAGCACAAATCATCCATCTTTTTCTTTAATACTCCTATTGCTATCCAGCATAGAATTGTGGCTGTCCTTAGATTATAGATGCAGTCTCTATCGGTGACTTATTTGGGGGTCCCCATAGTGGTTGGGAGATAACCTAGGCTATTTTGGTAGAATATCCTAGACAAATTAAGACAAAGAGTTAACCACTAGACCCATCGATGGCTTACGACAACTGGTCGGTTGACTCTTCTCCAATATGTTATTCAAGCTCTACCCATTTACCATAGTATGGTTCAGGCTGCCCCAATGTTTTTTCTCTATGAGTATGATGCCCTATCTCGGCAATTTCTTTGGAGCGGTAATCTTCGGCATTCTAAATGGAGTCTTGTGAATTAGAACACTATTTGTAGGCCTAAGAAGGAAGGGGGGCTTAGACTCAGGTTAGCTATCCTAGTTAGCCAAGCTCTAGCAGTGAAGCTATATTGGCATTGGTACACCAACCAATCTCAACTCTGGGCCCAGATCTTGTCATTGAAATATTTCCCAGGGGTTAGCTCGTCGGAGGTTCCTAGGCTTCCTTTAGAAGGGTGTGGGTCGATGGTGTGGAACACTCTTAAAGTGGGTGCTTCTTTGGTTTAGTCCAGGCTTTTTTGGATATGCAATAGTGGTACAGAGACATTATTTTGGGAGGATTCTTGGAATGGGGCCCCGCCCCTCCTATCCTCTCATCCCCACCTGCAGCTCCTCTGTGATGCTTTTCATGTTGCTAGATGGTACATTGTTGATTGCTATAAAGAAGCTTTTAATCTGGGTGCTATTGTTGTTTATAAATGGAAGAGTGTGCATGACTAGCCAATGGGAGGAATAGAGGAAAATAGATAGGAATTATCCCATCTCCTGGCTGTTAGATGTTGTAGCTCCTTATGTGAGTGTGACACCCTAGCTTGGGGAGGTGACTCAATTGGCCAGTTTTTTGTTTCATCTAGATATCTGGCATTGACAAAGTAATGTTTGGGTGAAAATGAATTCCAATGGGGGAAGAGAATATGGAATTCGGCTTCCTAGCCAAACTGCAATTTCTTTGTCTGGACCCTAACTTATAATCACTGCCTTACCTGGGATAATCTTTGCAAAAGAGGTTTTTAAGGACCTTCTATGTGTTTGTTTTGCTATGGTAATGAGGATAATGGTGAGCATCTCTTTTTCCAGTGCTCCTTGGCCAAAATACTGTGGCATTTGTGGTGGGAAGCTTGGGAGTGCCCTTGTTGGCATGTTGGCTCCTTGGTTGAATTTTGGCAGCATCTGGACCGTCCTCCCAATAGGGCATCTATCTTGCAAAATGCGTGGTCTTTTGGACCTGTTTTTATACTTTAGAACCTCTAACTTGAGAGGAATAGAAGAGTTTTTCAAGGGCATTCTTTTCACATAAAGGAACTGTGGTTGAAGATTTTGGTTGCACTCCAGGAGACTATTCAGACTAAGTCGTGTGCTAGGGGGGGATTTGGAGCTGAAGGATGCTAGAATTCTAGCTCAGCTCTCCCCTGTCACACCCTCCTCTATCATCCATGGCCTGCACACTTGCCTATTGATCTCCACCAGACTCAAGCCATGGCCAATCAGCCAGGTGGGGAGTTGGACACTAGCCGAAGAAGGTAGTATGAAGATCAACGTCGATGGTTCTTCCAGGGGAAACCTTGGCACTGCTAGAATTGGTGGAGTTGGGAGGGACAATTTTGTTAATGTTCTTTTTTTGTTCTCAATTTTTAAGGGCCATTTTACTAACAATTATATGGAGGAAATGGCTATCCTAGAAGCCTTGCAAATTAGCTACTAGCAGGGGGGCGTAGAGTTATTTGTGAGTCTGACTCGCAGGTTGTCATTAACTTGCTGAGGAAGGATGAGTTTGAGAATGTGGATTGGCAGCTGGCTGCGATAATCAAGAAAATTCATCAGATTAGTTTGGTTTTCGAGTGTATTTCCTTTAGGCATATTCCCCGTGAGTGGAATGGTGTGGCTGACTGTCTTACTAAATGGGCCATGGAACATGATCAGAATTGGTCTATTTATGATCAGGGTAGTCTCCCTGAGGATTTATTTCCCATCTTGTCGCAATTTCTGGAGTACGATATGATGTTGTAATCTCCCATTTTCATGCTTCTTTAATAAATTTTTTACCCCCTTTTAGTTGCATTATTTATTGAGTTGAGATACTTCAAAAATTCCAAAAACATTTGATAAATTTTTAAAAAAGAATAAAAACACTGACCACATCTTTGCTTTAAGGATTTCTAGCAACCCTTACTAAGTTGCAATAAAATCACTTGTTTCTTAGTTTCCCCATCCTTTTTGGCCTTTGGCTCTCATGCACTTTCCATTTTTCAAGACCATTCCTATTATTCTATCACATCTATTTTTTTTGTTTTCATCAGTTATCATATTCTTCTCATTCCTTAGGAGAACTACATTTGGCCTAAAGTTTTTTATTAAATATTACATCCATGGAACTATGTAGGCAACTTCAACTTGCCTAGTGCATATGGAGACAGTTTGGCCACCCCCTTATTTTTTCTTCTATTCCCCTATTTTGTTCATTTGTTAAGTTATCACCTATTTTCTAGGGGTAATGTTTGTATGGTTTCTATTGCATTGTTTGTTTGTTTGTTTTTGCTTATCTTATTTGTGTGTCTACTTGTTTGTTTGCTTTCAACAATGTTGCCTTGATTTAGTTTATGTGTGTTCATTGGGTAACTCCTTACCCACACTTATACTTGAATCCATCCATATTCATATTTTTACATTATCATCATGGTTTCTATCATTGGTGCATTATTTTCTATTTGAGTATTAGATTTTAGGAGTCAGTTCTTATGTATATTTCAGCCAAGTCCTCATGATGTTATACCATGATGCCTACTGACACGTGTTGTAATAAACCTCAACTTCAAGAAGTCTATTCAACAATGGTGGCATCAACATCTCTTTGACACCAACATCTTGATTCAATCTCAATCATATCCCAAATAGATTAATTAACCATGATAGAATTTTAACCTTTATTAGTTTAGATGAGCATCTCCCTACTAGTAGGTTGTTCCAATTCATCATTACCCTTTGTGTTAAGTTATCATCATCCTCAACCAATTTTGTCATGTTTTCCATAATTAGGGTCCAATGATTATAACCACCTATGGGAAAATCATTATACGCCATTCCACCTACATTTCTCAATGATTATAACCACCTTTGGGCAAATCATTATGTTGTCACCACTTTCCTTTTTCTACCCATATAAGGGCACATTGTTATCTTGTTTGTCTATCCTAGTTGGGGTAGTTCCATCTTCTTAATGATTATAACCACCTTTGGGTAAATCATTGTGTTATCATACCATGTTGCCACTATCAGGGTACAATGCTTATAACTACCTTTGGGCAAACCATTTTACACCATCCCACTTGCATTCTTAGTGATTTTGACTACTTTTTCAAAATCATTATGTTTTCATCCCATCTTTCCTTTCTTTGGTCCCCTTATTTCGCTTCTTATCGAGGTACCATTTGTTGACCTAATTATGCCAACCATTCCCTCGAGGGGACATCATATAATTAGCTTATCATCATTGTATTTGTAGGTATACAGGACCTTTTCATTCTTTGAGAAGATATTACTATTCTTATAGCTTGCAACACCATCCCAAACAAGGGCAAATTGTAGACACCTAAATCTGGCCACTAATGACCTCCAACCAAGATTTTGACCAATGTACACCTAAAATGCATGATTTGGCCTAAAAACACTAAATCACATTAAAATTTTTGAACCTAACATATTCAAGTGCTAATTTTGGCTAGAGTATCATTAAATGGGGTAATGCAATTTATGGGCTAGCTAAATTTGATCAAATCATTTCGAGTCAAAATGCTAATTTTGCACCTAGGTGCTCTGGATTGCTATTTCCTATCAAATCTCTTGCATAATACATGTGCCTTTTTATTTATTTTTGGTAACATCCTAAATGGGATAATGGATCCAACGCATCTGATAGCACATTCTAATTCTAATCCAGTCAAAATTTAGACCAATAACAAGGCATTCTAATCAATTTGAGTAATTTATGCATAAAGTTCTTAATCATGCTTAAGATATAATTAAACCAAGTTAAGTAATAATTAATAATTCCATGGAAACTTGTTGAATACTTGTTTTTAGAAATGAATATTGAATATCTGCATCATCAAGTGACCTCATTTCTTGGGAAAGACATCTCTAGGCCATAAATGCCACAAATATCAGGATCAAACCTCCCATGCCTCATCAGATCCCTCCATACCTCTTAATTGATCCTCTATCCCAAATATTGATGATCCCATTTATCAAATTTAATTATATAATTGGATTAATTCTTAGCCACACATCTAATCCTAAGATGGATGGTTCAGGTTGATTCTACCCATTTGTAAAAATTTAAAAAATAGGAGGCCTTACCACATGAATTTAAAAAGCTTTATAATGCAAATTTATAATACACAAATGATTCCAAAAGCTATTTCAATTATTTTTACCATGCTAAATTGATTCCAAGCCAAGCCAAGTCAAATCCAAAGGTGCCAAGAGGAGGTGGAGGATAGTTAAGATCCATTTCAATAGACTTCATGAGCACAAACTGAGCAAGCCACTAAAAAATCATTTGGAGCATCCAAGGAAGGTTAAGGATTCTTGTTTTTCCTTACTTTTTAGTTTTTTTTGTAATTTTTTTTGTTATTAAGCTCACCCTAGTAACTAGGCATGAAGGTGTTAGTTTAATGTTTTGTTTGTCAAATTGCTTTGTTCATTTTGTCACTAACACAATACTAATCTCCTCTTCTTAGTCAAATTCCTAGTTCACAAGTTTTACACTATAACTTATTTGAATGAAGGGACATGATACAGAAGTCTAGTGGAGGAATCTCCTAGTGGGGTCAAGGGATAGTTCATCTTATGGGGATTAAGGGGAATCACCCCTTATGAAGTCAAGGGGAAGTTCCCCTTGTAGGTTCTAGGGGTTCGTGGTATAGGGAAGGGTTGAGGGGTAGTACCCCTAACACTTAAACTAATTTGGGACTTGTAAAACCCTTATAATGATGCAAAATTCACCAAAAATGATCTAAAAATAAATACTCAACAAAGACATTTTTTTAAGGAACACAAATAAAAAAATCACAACTAGCTTGAAAAAAATCATAGATATACAATTAGTTATTATGTAAAATTGCATCAAAAATACAAAATCACTTATGGAAAGTGAAAATTATAGATACAAATAAGTGATTTCATAAACTACAAGCAAACTATCATGGTTACTAGGTGGTTAGTTAGTTTTAAATAACTTATAGAATCTACAAAATAACAACTTAAATAAGTGATATTTTAAAAGTGTAGATTACAAACAAAATTGCAAATTTATATAAGTGATAATGCAAAATGGTCAAATAGGCTACTAACATCTAAGTTATAAAACTACAACTATAGATAAGAGATATTATGAAATAATTATATAGAATCCTAGAAATTAAGCAAAATAATGACTATTAGCATCATAATCGTAACTCTAAAGCATGATCATGACTTACTATAATCAATTTTACAAACTGTACAAAAGATAATATATTTACAAATTTATAGATCTTAAAAGGACTATCTAAATATGATTTAATTAGATTATGATTTTATATAACATTTTTTGAGATTCAATTAGGGTTAATCAAGATTATGTCAAAATTACAATGGGATATTCACAATCTTGAGTGGTTAAAAGTAAAAAATTTCAAAAAATAGGATTTTATGATGAATTCAATTTGACAAAATCTTGATTATTACCTATAGCCAATAAGGTTACATGTAGAGCACAAATGGTAGGAAAACTATATTATAACATCTAACAATTTTATAAAAGGATATGTTATGATCTAAAGCCAAAATTTCAATCATAATAGTTAAAACATAGAAAAAAATCAAAATAGCAGCTAGTAAGGAGCAATTTTTCAATATTACAACTAGCAATAAACAATTTTGCAATATTGCAATTAGAAATAAGTGATTTTACAATATTAAAACTAGAAATAAGTGATTTTTACTAACCAAAATTAAATATCTAAGTCAACCTAATAGCTAATAGTTAAAGTAGTGGTTTGATGCAAAATCATGATGGTCGAGGGAAAAATTGTAACTGATAGTTTCAAAATTGCCCTTTGTAAAGAAAAATCACTTTTCACCTGGAACGTGAGAGTTTTAAAAATTTGAGCCCCAAATTCTTCTTCAATTTAGCTTGTAAGATGAATTAATCACACTTCAAACACACTAGGTTAGCTCAAAGGAGGGCTCCCATTATGGTCACCAAATGTGATATGATAAATTTGAGAAATTGATCTATGATATGAAATTTATATCAAAAATTAAAAAATTACCATTCTAAAAATAAAATCTAGAGCCAATAGGATAAAAAAAAATGCAAATATAAATGAACATTCAAAACCAACATTTCAATCCTAAAGATAAGTGTTCTAAATCAAGATCAAAACATGAAAAATACCAAGTGATTATGAATTTTTTGATTACCTTTAGAATCATAATTTTAGCATGATATTAACTTGATTCATGATTTTGATTACATGGATTAATGTACTAATTGATAGGTAAATAAATTTTAGAATAGGCCAGTAGGGTTAGTAGGTGATCTTCTAGTAGAGTGAGCACACAAAACATTCTTTAAATCAATGACCCTGATTGTATTAAAAAATGAACAAGATGTACAATAATTACTTGATGTATTTAATTGCCTTTTTTACTAATTATATGCTCTATTACAATATCTAGGTAAAAAGGAATATAAGAATGAGTAGAGGGAGTTAACTCATAAGAGAACTCATAGTTAGATTGAGTGTAACTCACTATAGAACTCATTAGAGAAATTGCATAGGCACTTAGTTGAACTCTATGTATAACTCAAGGTGGAACTCACTCTCTCACCCACTTAACCTCTTATCACACCTAAGTAAGATAAAGTTACATGTGTAAGAATTATCCATTTAGTAAGTAAATGGAATAATTAATATCCTAAACCAACACCCCCCCCTTAAGCGTATCTTAGGTGGGTAGAAAATAAAAGATGGGTCTTAGAAAAAAGGCTTATTAAGGTACCCATGTACAACGTAACTCTCAACAATTAGATTATAAAAAAAAACCCAGTGGTAAAATACTCCCCCCCAAAAGAGAGATAAAGAAAAGAAGGCAGGACTAGAAATCCCCACTCTAACACCCCCCCCCCCCTTAAGCATATCTTAGGTGGGTTGTAAAATTGTATTATGGAAATGAGGTTTGATGAGGTAACCAAGTACATAAAGATGATCTTAGTATCTTAAAAAATATGAAGGATGTGTGCCTCCAAAAAGAAGAGAGAGAAGGTATGCATAGAATGTTTCATGGCAAATGTTGTAGTAAGTCCCTCTATAATAAAGGTTGTCTCTTCCTTTCAGAAAAAAGAAACCATGAGCAATCAAATTTATAAATTCCCACTCAAGTCAAATGTGTATAGGAATCAATATTTATATCTTTGTAAAATGCTTAAATATCTCCCTAGTAATACTTGAATGTGTCAAAGTCTGATCATATATCATAGGACTAATTATAGAAGATGGAAATGAATAAACATACAATGAAGGAGAGATAATTACCAAAGAAGAAGATATACATGGAACATTCACTGAAGGAATGTCCATGGGAAGAGGAGAGCAAGGCTCCACAACCATCAAAACTAAAAATTAGTATAAAAATGAAGCACTCATATCTGCAAGATGAATGTCCACATGAAAATATGAGTCATCAATACTCTCAATGAAATCAATAAATTCCTCTAAAATGAAATTCTATGAAGGATCTAAAAGAGCAATAATCTACATAGGAATGGATGTAGAATCTATAATGAGACAACAAAGGCCTAGCAAAATCTCATCTTGTAGTGGGGGATCAATAGAAGGAAGAGCACTATCCAATATGGATGTATCATCACAAGAAATAAAAACATGAGGAGAGAGTAAAATAGTCTTAGAAGAGACAATAGGAAGTGGAAGAGGAGGTGTGACATAAATCTCAATAAGATCAATGAAAATACTTTGTATTATGTTCCAAATAGTGTATAGACACTTTATATATTCCACATGGAAATGAAGATCCATGGAAACATGTAGTAACAAAGTGTCAAAAACCTTGTCACAAGTATTATCCCACTTATCAAACTAAATAGGATCAGTGGGTGTAGGAATATATCCATATAGGAATGGAATATGATTCTTTTGTGTGAGCAAGTGTTCAATGTAAACACACCATGAAGCATAATTTTCCTTCCAAAGAAGGATCACTAGAGATAAAAAAATTTCCTCCTTTAGAGTCTCTCAAATGGATTCATCATTATTGAGATAAGACACCAGGGCAGTGCACAACTATATGATATAAAATAAAATGAACCCCTAAAGCATTTTCCATGAAACATTCACCATTATGAAAGGGACATCAGGCACATAAATTAGTGATGGAGTAATGAAAAATAATGCTGCATTCTCTAGATATGGAATTCAAATTGAGCAAAAAATGAGTCCATATAGTTGAGAGCAATTAGTGCATGAAGCACACTGGAAAAAGTAGTAGGGTCCATAGTGCAGGTAACCCCCCTAAATATGGCCATTGATAACTTTAGTGAATTTTTAAAAAAAATTATACCAATACATGGGAACTTTAAAAATGAACTTTTTCAAAAGATTGCACTCAATTTTGATCTATCAATCAAAAGTTATAACATAATAGATTTTTGGTAAATGAGGCCTATTTAATAAAATTGCACTAGAAGTTTTAAAAAAATTATCCAAACAAAGGGTAAGGTATCCTTTCAATTATTCATTAGAACCAACACAAAGTGATAGACCCCCTTAAGTCAATAAAATTCAAAAAAACACAGCCCAGTCACCCCTACATGTAGTTTTTTTTAAAAGCCTCTTGGAAGGGGTTTTAATTAAAAAAATTAAAGATATTTTAGATAAAATTAAAACATACTTTAATTTTTAATATTTTAAGAAATAAAAAATTAGATGTTTAAAAAAGAATTAAAAATAACATATTTTTCTAAAAAACATTAGGGTAAATTTTAGGTTTGTAACTTTTAGGAGGGAGAAGAAGAGATGAACACCATGTTTGAGGTATATGATGCTACCAAAATCATGCATGCATGGGTATATATGTGTTGTAAAGAGAAGAACCATTTTATCTAAAGTGACATCTAAGAGGTTTTAGCTACTTAAAAACATGAAACCACCATGAGAGGAGTGCATCCAGGTCTGCAAGATAATTTTAATGTTGCTTTTGGAGTGTCATTGGAAGGAGGAAGGATGAAAATGGAGATTATTGATGCAAAGTATAGGAAGTAGTGAATAGGTTCAAAATCAGGTCATGGTTACTTCATCATTCCATAGCATATCCTATAGATTTTGTTCTAGCTCCTCCATGCTCAGACTCTAACTAGATCTTTCATAGAAATTTTGCTCCTTCATGCTCAAAAATGTCACACACATTAGGTATAGATAAAACCTAGGTAGGAGATAAATATTTCCATAAAGGAGAGAAGTGATTCAAGGTTAAAAATCAGGTTTATATGCATTTGAATGAAATGCACCAAAGTAGGTCGAGCTCAACTAGTAAGGTGATGTGGAGGTACCAAATCTGGTTTGAAAAATGCCAATAATACATCTAGAATCCTATATATATATATATATATATATATATATAATGAAGAGGAATTTTATTCCTTAGATAAAGTTTAAAATTAGGCCACGGCTACTTCATCAAGTCATATCATCTCTTATGGATTCTTTTCTAACTCCTCCATGCTCAAACCCTGACCAAATATTTCATATAAATTTTACTCCTTCATGCTCAGACCCTTTTCATGCTCCTTCATGATAAAAATGGTCACACATAGTAGGTAGAGATAAAATTCATGTGGAAGACAAAGCTTACCATAAAGGATGGAAGTAATGCAAGGTTCAAAATTAGGTTTGGATGCATTTGAATTAAACCCACCAAAGCAGGTCAAGCTCAGTTGGTAAGGTGATGTGGAGGCACTAGATATGGTTTGAAAAATCTCAATCATACATCTAGAAGCCTATAGATCTAATGAAGAGGAATTTTATCCCTTAAATTATCATGAAGTCTATTTAAATAGAAGCTTATAAATGTTATATAATCTCCTTTATGAGCATCTCAATGCAATGCAAGTGCCATTTTTATAACTAACAATAAGCAAGCAATAAAATACATATGAAAATGGCATTAGAATCAGCCATGTAGCCAAAAATACTTAAAAAATACTTGATGGAGAGATCACCAGTCCAATGCTCAATGTTGCATCTAATATCTCATAAATGGTAGATGGTAGTAGGTCATATGAAACCAAAATATGAAATCTTGATTTTATATGCTAATAGACAAGCATGCAGTTCTTCTAAAATAATTCAAAGAATACATACTAGAAATCAAACAAATAACTTGATGATCATTACCAAAATTTGAAGCTCTGATTCCATGTAAGAATAGGCTAGTAGGTGATGTTCTGGTAGAGTGAGCACATAAATAATTTTGAAATAATGATGACCTTACTTGTATTTAGAAACATGCAAGAAGAGGATGTGAAATAATTGCTTGATATATTAAACTATCTTGCTTACAAATTATCTACTCTATTACAATATCCTGGTGAAGAGGAATAAAGGAGTAGGATGAGTTAACTCATATGAGAAATCATAGTTAGACTAAGTGTAACTCATTGTGGAACTCATACAAGAACTCATAGTGGCACTCAGTTAAACCCTAGGTGGAACTCACTGTCTCACCCACTTAAACTCTTATTACACCTAAGTAATCTAAAGCTACATGTGTAGGGATTATCCATTTAATAATTAAATGAATATCCTACACCAACAATAAAGAGGACTAATGGATTTGATCATAAGATTGGCATGGAAGCTCTTGGATTTCCTAATTATTTTCTCATTTTTTGGAATAAAGGGAGTCATGGATTTAAATAGGCCATGGAGGAAAATTTTTTTATGGAATTTAAAATTTCATGGAATTCTCTAGAGAGTTGGAAGGAATTCTAAGGAATTTAAAATTCCTTACAATTTTATAGAGAGAGAACTATCTAGAGAATATTCTATTAGGGACTATAATGATGATTAGGGGAAGATTGGAAGAAGGGTTAGGTGAGGAGTAGGGAGTAAGCTTGTAGAAAAGCCTATAGATAGGTGTGATTTTATGAATTTAAAATTCACAAGTGGGCATAAGAGGGATTTAGGTGACTAACGGGATGTTAATAAGAAATAACCAGAGGATTTAATATTGGATGGGAAATATTAAGGTTAGTATAGGATAATAAATATATCTAAAGGGAACTAGATTATTAACTAGGGGGGGATAGGCAATGTTAGATAAAAGAATGATGAAAGGGATTAATTAGCATATCATTAGGCAAAATTAGTGATATAATTATCAATCTAGAGAAGGTGATCAAATTATGATGCATACACTACTTAATAGACTCCTTATTGTTTTGTGCCATTATATTTATCCCTTTTTTATTGATGTGCACTTATTTATTCTAACTATGGTTTATTTTGTTAGTGGCCTTTTATGGACTTTGTTCTTCCCAAGATTTCTTTAGCTCAGTTTGGTTATTTTTTGGTGTGACTTTTCCACCCATATTTTTTTTATAATTAATGATGTATCATATCTTGTTATATGAATGAAAATGCACTTTTGAATTAAAAAATTGCAATATACAACCATAATATGGATTTTTGGTTCAAATCCACCCATATAAACCTACAGGTGAGAGAAAATATTACTCCCAAGTTCATATGGGTGATGTTTTCTTTAAATAAAAACTAGATTTAGGCATGTAAACCATGGTCAAACTTGAATGCCAAGTTTTACTACAAAAACTCCATTTAATATATATTTTGATAGAAAAAAATAACCCTTGAAATTATTTTGATATCTAAATCAATTAGGGTTTCTAACAAAATGCATTCTACATACATCTAGAAATAACTACATGATACGACTTGAATTTGAACCCATTATGGAAAATAAAACATAAAAAATACATTTATGAATTTTTTTGTTGTTACTTGCCTTTATAATCACTTCCAACTACTCTTTTTTTGGTAAGACATCCACCCTTACTTGAAAACATTATCTTTTTTTTTCTCTATGACCTTTGTGTATAGTTTTTCTTCTTTCTTTTCATATTGATCATTTTCCTTTCCATGGCCATGTTTCTACATGTTACCATTTCTACAATAGTTAAACCATCTTGCAATGACCATGATGAGTTAATTAAAGAATGAAATTACTTGTAGGTAAGACCAATATTAATTCATAATAAAAATGCTACATAATCACAAGCCAAACACTTTGCTAAAAATTTATGCACATCTAAAAACCTGGATAACAAAATTTAAATCCTTCATCATTACCCCCAAATCTTTAAATTTTGACTCAATGGAAGAACCTAAACACATTTTGCATGAAAATGGCTCCTTTTCTCCCTTTTTGGTGATAAAAATTATTATCACTAGATTAAACCCAAGATTAAATAAATTTAAACATTATAATATTTTACATATGCTAAGGTTTTTAAATGAACACCATGTACAAAGACACTAAATGGTGGTTAAATGTACCTTAGTATTCCAATGACTCACAACATGAGGTTTTGCATTCATAACTCATTTTATGTGAAATAAAATAGTTACTATACATCAAGATGAACTATTTAAGGGTATGACTAGGCAATCAAATCTTAGACTAAGTTTACACACTCAAGTACAATATGACTAGGAAATCAAATCTTAGAATACATTTACACACTCAAGTAAAATATTATTGGGTAACATACTAAGATGCATAGGCTAAATGACTCACAATCTAATTCATAATATAACTAAAAAAATAAATAGTTTTTATGATTCAAAAGCATTAGTAATATTGAAACTAACATATAATTTATAAAATAATGTTATAATGTAATTTGAAAATGATTCATTAAAATTAGACTACATTTAATAAATAACACCCAAGATAATTATGCATGTATAAAAACTATCCAAAATGAAAGCACACGACATGATAATCACAAAGATAAAACATTCAGGTTTGAGTGTGTGAATCTTATAGTTTTATTCTCTCTACCACCAATTGCCACAATATACAACCCTCTTCCCTATGATTCTAATATTTTCTGTGAGGGGTATACTATATTTCATCCACCTCATATTAATTAAATGTGTATTTAGTTTGAGATACACTTAAACAACTGAAATACTAATAATACAAATATATTAGATAATTGTTGACCAAATTTTTACCTCATGTCAAAATTGATTACCCCTATAGGTTGAAACTTCATAAAGGTTTATAATGTTTGTCATGGTATTTTCATGGTCTCAAGTGGTCTTAAATAGTCCCATATGGTCATATTTGTCCTTGTCTAGCATTGTCCAAATTTTGGTCTTAGGTTCACTCGTATAGTCCTATGGTCAAGTACAAGGTCTTGAAATGGTCAAACATGTTTGAAGATATAGTATGATCTAAATTCACTTAAAAAGGTTATTTAGACATCATTTATATCATATTATCATGCTCTAACCTTTATTTGGCTTCTATATGCAAAAAACACATTTTGGCCACCTTTTGGCCCATGTGGAAGAGTTAGACATGGAATTATAAGAAGAGAACATTTCAAGAAGATTAAAAACATCCCTGGTGTTAGAAAGAAGTTAGAAAATGTTTTATGAATATCTAGAGTCTAGTAGAAGCTTCAGTTTAATACCTAATCTTGGTAAAAAGACACTTTACAAGAACTTATATAGCCTTTCAAGATCAATTTTCAGTTGAAAATGGTTTATAAGTGTCCCATGGTATCCCTCAGATCATTTTCTAGATCTTGACCAATTTTAGGTTAAAATGACACTCCATACTACTTTTCTCCTCCATTCCTTCCTGTAAAAGCTTAGGAAGGTTAATTTTCATTGAATGGTATGACCGAGAGAGAGAGAGAGAGGAGAGAGAGAGAGAGAGAGAGAGAGA
Organism: Torreya grandis; assembly: GCA_037957365.1. Lineage (NCBI taxonomy): Eukaryota > Viridiplantae > Streptophyta > Pinopsida > Cupressales > Taxaceae > Torreya > Torreya grandis. The sequence continues at coordinate 193,028 of JARHVA010010058.1, forward strand.
GAGAGAGAGAGAGAGAGAGAGAGAGGATGAGAGAGTCGAGGAGAGAGAGACATGAGAGAGATGAGAAGAGACGAGAGAGAGAGAGAGAGAGAGATGAGAGAGAAGGAGAGAGAGAGAGAGAGGAGCTAAAAATTTGGAAATTATTAGGAGTCCAAGTAAGATTAAAATAAATGGAATTGGTTTTAATATTTATTTTCCTCTTATTAATGACCAATTTTTAATAGTGATAGCAAGTCATTATGGCATATCCATCCCAAAGGGGGTTTGTTATTTCACTTGTTTCTCCATATCAAAAATTGATGGAGAAGAATTATTGAGTGGTTTTTATAGTTATCTGATCTCATTTTCATGGTTGTTTAATCAATTGAATCATCTCCATAAAGTTATTTCCAATTGGAGGAAGAATGTCTTAGTGTATAGATTATTTTAGTGAATTCTAATATAAGTCTCTATTTGGTATACATGGTGGTCATTCTTAGAGGTTTTATAATGATTTATCAATCATGGAATCTCCCTCAATTTCATGGAGTTAATGTGTTTTGTCTGAAGATGTGTTTCTTGTCCATTCTCTTCAAGTGTGTTTTCTCTTTGGAACATAGTGTTGAGACCAACACCCACCCCTATCTTTTTTTTTTGAAAGGGGACCCATGTGATTGTTTCTAGAACTTTTATATCCTAGAATAAGTGTGAAATATTGTTTGATCATGTTTTTGATGTTTCTAAAAATCATCTTGAAGTTTATTAATTGTAGGTTCCATGAAAGAAGTTAGCATTCCCAAATAATAAACCCTACTAGTTTGAATTTAAATGTTCATAAGAAAATATAGCAGGAAATTTTATGCATGATCAAGTTTTAGCTTAAAGTTCTTGCACTTTTATAGATCTAAACACTTTATGCTTGTTTATTGGATTTGATCCAATGATGCATCAAGCTTGAAGTCTTTTATAAAGGCATACAATTAATGATTCAATCCCCATTAAGGATCCAATAGTGATCACTTGATCGAAGGTTTTAACTCTAATGGTGTGAAAGAAAGATCTTATTGTCTCAAAATTGATAGGTTTGCCCCCATCATTTGATGTCTGTGAGGATGTAGTTGATGGGACAAAACCTATCAAACTTAAATTGAAAAGTTCTCCCCCCATCATTTGATGCTTATGAAGATGTATTTGATGGGATAAAACCCATAAAATTTAACTTAGACAATCCTCAAAGCTTTGAGATCTCCTGATGGTTTTACACATGGCATTTAGTTATTGAATCAATAAATTTCATTATTTTAAATTTGATAGGTTCACCCCCATCATTTGACATCTATGAGGACGTATTTGATGGGACAAAACCCATCAAATTTAAATTGAAATAGAAATATTTTATTGTCTTAAAATTGATAGGTTCACCCCCATCATTTGACATATGTGAGGATGTATTTGACGGGATTGAACCTATCAAAATTTAACTTAGACAAATTTTAAGCATAATCAAAGGGGGCATTTCTAAAGTGTTTTTAAAAAATTCTTAGATTTTTTATGACGGTAAGATTGAGACATAAAAATCTTGGCCTAAGTATTTTTAATGATTAAAAGGGTAAGCATCTTGCATGATCCAATGGTGTTCGCTTGCTCACTAGATTTGATCCAATAGTTCACATCAACATGGAAGCCTCAATATCTCTCGAAGGATCCAATGGTGTGAGCCAATTGAAGACTTTCCAAAGGCATCAAAAGCTTGACATATGGCATAATCAATAAGCTCAAATATAAAAAACCAATGAAATGCAAGGACCTAGATTTGGCTTTTCAAAGTAAAATAAAAGGGACTTTTGAAAACCAATGGTCACTCTTCAAATGGTATTTATGAAAATTGCCATGAAAGGCATGGAACCCTACCACATAATCTCCATGTAAGTATGGAGGATCCAAATGAAAGATATTTCATGATTGAAAACACAAGAGAGATGATAAGTAATGTTCCATCATATCTATGAGATCAAAGTTGGATGTTTTGGTCATTAAAGTAGAAAAACCCTAAACCCTTTATAAAGAAGGCTAAAATTAGTTTAAATTGATTATGTGACACTTGAGATCATTATAAACTAAATTAAGATTAGATGCCTTAGTGAGAACTTTCATAGCTTTGCAATTACACTACACTGTTATCAATGGCAACGAGAAAGAAATGGATGAAGATTAAAGTAGATATTTATCTAACTTTAGATGGTAAAGGAAGGGTCTTTAGAGACATAGAGTTGGATTAAACATCATTAAATGTATAGGGAATCAAGAATTAGTCTTAATTATTCTTCTTTGTCAAAGAGTTGTAACTAATTTCTAGGAATGAAAGATAAATGCTTCATTTTACCAAAGATACAAGGATTTAGTATTAATTCAAATGGTAGGCCTTCATCATGTAGTTATTAAACTAGAGGTAATGCATTATATCTACTTTCTTGTTACTATTTTCATTGACTATAAAGTAGATGGAGAATGGATTATTCATGAAGGAAATGTCAGTAAAGTTGTATGCATATCTCTTGTGGCCTTTGAGACTTATTATAAGCTCCCTTTACCTCATGTTGATCTTCTATCCTTGAGAGAATGGAAAAATTCCCAAAACCTAGATTTAGTTCTTTCACCTTGGTTAATCCAAGGTTCCCATGTTTTTAGGACACCTAATGGTGAGATTCCTATCACCTAATTTATAAAATGTGTTAGGGTAGCTATGATCTTATTGAATATAGCCTTTAGCACCTCTTCTAAAACCTATGTGAGTAAGGTCTGGGTGTCTTATATCCATTGCATGTTGCATCAAAACCTAACCCCTCCCATTGGAGACTTAATAAGTTTCTTCTTGGCCAAAAAATGTATAGCCATAAAAAATGACATCCATACATTTATTTATGATGTCTTACCTCTTAGACTCACTCTTGGCCTCTATTAAGTTCCTTGGCATCCAAAATCGGTCCCCTAATGGTAGGACTACCATTTCTCATCATTACTCCAAACTACATATTTTAAAATATAGAAATCATATGCAATTCATATGTGATGGTGTCTTCCCAATCATTTTTGAGATAATCACTAGTATTCCTATGCCTAGACTTCATCCTCTAATCCAAAAACAAGTGGAGACTATGGGGGATGTGTGGTTTTATCCAGATTTCACTATAATAAAGATAGAAGGAATCATGGTCCATCCATACAGACTACTCATATATGTTCCTAGTAAGCTTGTAGAGCAAGAAATTGCTTATCAAATCATCCAAGGCATAGACTGGTACTGCAAGAAGAATAATAAGGATCAGGTTCATCCCTTCCCACTAGACATTGGTAGAATTATAATCAAGGATTGGAAATAGTTAGAGATCATGGTGGTGCATAGGAACTCTTTTGATTTCCAATTAGATGATCTTAAGATGTGGGACCCCAATAATAGAGTGGATAACCATATTTAGGATAGGAAGGTCCCAAATACTAAGTATAATCATCAACCAAGTGTGGGGGATGGTATTTACATAAGGGTAAAGAACATTAAAGAAGTCTTATCTAGGGTTAAAAACTACAACATAACCTTAGAATGTAGGTTGGTCAGGGATAATAATCCTTCAAGAGAAATATGGTAGTTACATTCTTTACAATATCACTTATTACCAGGACCATCTGGGACTACACGTAAAGAACCGCCTATTGAAGGACAGTCTTCTAAGCCTCAGCAGGGAGAATTGACAAAGTCATCTTAGATTGAACAACTTAAGGATGTAAAAGGAAAAGGTAAAGCTATAAGTGAGGATTCCAAGATTGGGTAAATACATATTGAAATCATCCAAATTTAGGCATCCCCACCAAGGCCTTCTTCCCTAATAAAAGTTATCAGATTAATTGCTTTGGAAACTAGAGAAATAGTGGAGAGTGCCCTTATTAACATCATGGATACTTATGGTTCAGATAAGGAATTAGTTCCATTGAGAAGAGGAAAGAGACAAGTAGAATTAGTTTTAGTTCCTCAATCTCCAAGAAAGAGGCCTAGGTTAACTTTCACTCACCCTACTAGTGAAATAAACCTCTTTAATGATGAGAATCCTATTTATGGACCAACCATTCTTGATTGGTTTATTTATGGGAAGTTGAATAAAATCCCATCCTTTTTCTCCTTCAATGGCTATGACTTGAGTGTACATAGGTGTTCAAGATAATGTCAAGCCATGTATTCAGGATATGTTGAACAAACAAGTAGATAGAAGCATCTAAATTATTCACAACAAGGAAAGCCAATGGGTTGGTACCCCAGAAGCCTCTATGATTTCAAATTTAGAGATTACCAAATAACCATAGGAGAAATAACTTGATCCTCAAGGCCAATTTAATCTAGAGACATCAAATCTTGAAAGAGTAGTGACCAAAAAAGTCACTATTGGTAATGAGGAGTTCACCTTTCAGAAGGTGGAGCCATTTATAAGATTAACTCCAATTCCAAGAATGGCATTAGGGTAGCATCCTATTTTTCAAGAAGATGTAGCTATTGTGGTACTAGCCCAATAAACAATGGCCTTGGATAGAGTTCAAGGATTGAAATAGAGGATCCTCAACTTGGAAATAGAAAAACAAGATTTGAAAGCTTAGGTCTTCTTGACAATTCCTGAAAATATATTACAAATGTTGAATAAATCCTTGATGGATGCATTTGAGAATTTGAAAAGCATTAAGTCTAGATTGAATGCTTTAGACTATAAAGTTGAGATGGCACAAACCTTAATCACCTAGTGAAAGAATTCTCAAGCTTAGATGGAGGAGCTCATCAAGGTGCATAAGACAAAGTAGGCCTTAAACTTCAAGATTATCAAACTCAGACATCTGGACATCTTCATGGTAGTTTTGGTAAATAAATAAGAAGATTTGATCACTTGGAGTAGTGTTGTTAAGGAATTCATCAAGAGAGACATAGATTTTGTAAAGTAGATTGAGAAACTTCTAGGGAATCTATTAAATAACCCTTCTCAAACCACTAATTTAGGCTTGATTGAAGATGAAGAGTTCAAGCAGAGGGTTGTTACCCACATCTAGGGCATCATAGATAGCCAAGGTCATTTAACTAAGGATAACTAGAAGACCCTTGATATCATTAATTTTTCAAGGAAGCAAATTGGAGAAGTATAATGTGTCAAGGAACTTGTATCTTGGGTAGATAGTGAATTTGACAAGTTAGTGGATAAAGAAGGTGATTGTCTAATGAAGCCTGCAGTGGATTTTGAGCCGATAGAGGAGTAATACAACAAGGTGAAAGACTTATTTAGATAGGGCTGATTGGAAGGACCCACCAATGGAATTCCTAAAAGAATATTCTTGTTATAAAGTATATGCTAGTATATTAGCATATACTTTTTCTTGTCAAGTTGGCATGATTTTTTTTGTCACATTGTATCTTTATATCAAAGATAGTTTTCCTTATCCACATCTAGATATTTTTGAAAGTTAACCAGTTAAAACACCTATGTTTCCTATAAATAGGAAGATGGTTACCATTTATAAAGAGAGTTTTTGATCAATTGATACCAGGAGAATTTAAAAAAAACTAACTCTGAAAAGATTATCTGATTGTTTTTGTTAAACATCTATTTTATCTCTCAATTACAGGGAGTTATCTTGAATTTAAATGATTATTATTGTTTGAGTTACATTCTTTGTCATAGGGTTGTTAATTTTTACTAAATGCTAAATTGACTATAAAGGTCTCAAATATACTTTGTTTTATTTACTTTGTATTTAGATATACTTAGGTTATCTAGATCATAATAGCAAACCTTTAAAGTAAATTTGGTTCTTACTTATGATTCATATTTTTCCTTTGAATTTTGCCTAAGTTGTGATATAATTTGATCTTATGCTATTTTATAACATAAATTGGTTCAAATGTGCTCAAATTAATAGGAATTTTATCATAATATTTGAGATGAAAACCTACAATCACATTTCTTTTTTCTTTACCCTTCATTTTTCTTATTTTTTATCAAGATTCATTCTAGCTTAGAGGTCATTATTAATAATCATTTAGTTTAACTATGGAATCCTTAGAATTATTAAGTATTCAAATAGTATAGACTCTAGTGGCTCCCAACCACTAAATCAAATAAATATTATGGATAGTTTTCATACTTTGCTTCTATTCCACCATAGACAATTATTAAATAGTCACAAACTACAACTCATGCCTTGGATTCTCAAAAACCTAAAATGAGAAGTGTTCTTCAACACTAAGAGAACCTATAGTACAATTATAAGCATCAAATAAGTTTTTTTGGTGCTTTCAAGAGGGCCTATTTAAATATGCTTAATATGTTTAGAAGTGTATTTGGTCAGAATTATCTACATTTTACATGATTATGTTTCTTTTAACATAAATTGTGTAAATATTGGTAACCTTTGCATAAATACGGATTTTGTTAAAAATTTATTAGTATTTGGAGTTAGGATGCCTTATTTTTCTCAAAATTGATAATTCTTTGACAATAAGAATTTTATTTGAGTCATAAGTTGTAAATATTGGTCATCTTTGCATAATTTGGTACATCTTTGAACTTGTTTAGTTAAAGGTTGATGTCTTTTGTCCTCTTATGAATAAATTTTTGAAACTTAAGCTAAGTGTGCATATTATTTGTCATTATTTGGATATTAATGTGTTAAACCATGTTTTAAAATAGGATCCTTAGTCTTCAAGATATAATTACCAATAATTAGGACCAGAACATAATCAGAGACTAGAGAACCCTTGCTCAAACTAAAAAACTCATAGAAGGACTAGGAAAGACAAAGGCAAGTGTAGGTATTCTAAATATCTACCATCATCACCTTTTTAATGTATTCTTATGCTTGATCTTCATCCAAACATGACATGGCTTGGAAGTTCCCCTATCAATATACTAGGTGTGTTTCATCATTTACCATGTAATCTAGAAAAATATTTGCCAATATTTAGTCCAACTGGTAATATGACTAATGAAGAACATGTTAAATATTTCAAAGATAAATTAATATTATTTAGTTTTATTCAAGAAGATGTAAAATGTAGGTTGTTCCCATTTACATTTAAATATTCTGCATATGAATGGTTCCTCAATCTACCTGACAATTGTATTGTTTCATGGAATAATTTTGACACTATTTTCATTGATCAATTTAGAAAGATAATAATCCCTTGTGTCATTTATCATCAATTCAAAACTAGTAAGAGATATACATGTGAACCTATTATGTCATTTACTTCTAGGTTCTAAAAGATGTTTAGCCAGACCATGGATCCATATAAACCTAACAAAGCTTTAGCTTTGGAGGTTTATAAAGATGTTGTTGAACCCATGAATTATGTGTTTTTGAAGAGACCTATTCCACTTATCATCACATTGGCTCAAGCCTATTCTAAAGTAGTGGTTATTAGTGACCAAATGCAACCCCAAAGACAAATGGCTTATTCTATCCCAAATGTTAATCTTCAAATGCCTGAATTAAACCTTTTCCCAAGTAGTAACCAAAATACTCTTGCATTAAACCAATTTCTTACTTTGAATGTATTACCTACTAGTCATGTTGCTCCTAATCAAAATCTAGGTTTCTTGAGCCATCAAGTTACCAATGGATTTCATAATAATGATCAAAAGGATTTAGTGTCTATCAATGGCATTAATAGTAACCAAAGTCAAAATTCCAAGGTTATAAAAAATGAGAATGAATCTATATTGAAAATGGTACAGAATCTTAGCACTAATTTTTTGCAATTGCAAAAACAAGTTGGTAATGCTAATGACAATTCTAGAAGGAACTTAAATTTTCAAAAATTCAATAGACCTAGGAATAGGTTTTAGAATGATAGTTTCTACAATAAAAAAGCTAATGAGTCTTTCCCTAGCAAAAATAATATGGATATAAACCTCTTTGAAATTGACTTACCAGATTATTTTAGGGTACATGTTACTTCCAAACATGGTGAGATTGATTGTATTGAGTTCTATAAAGATTTTGAATATTTTCAAGAACTTGACATATTTGAAGTGGTTCCAAACAAAGAGGTTTCTACAAATTCTTATAAATCTAAACCATCTGACCAAGTGCATATGGTGGAAATATTTAATTTCCCTTTTCAAGAGGATAATGAGCCTGAGAATATTCATAAGGAAATTCAAGCATTTTAGCAATTTTTTAAGACATATCCTCTAAGAAATAGGGAACAAAAACAACCATTGACTACCTCTACCCTCCTAAAAATTATGGGACCCCTCCAAACACTCTATCAAATAATAATCATGAGCCTCCTGGCAGAAGTTCTTCTAAGTTAAAGTTAATTGTTGATCCTCTAAGTAAAGTTGGCTACAACATTGTGGAAGATATGAAAAATATTAAAGCTAATATCACTCTGCATGAGCTAACTCAAATCATAGAAAAAAGAAACTTACTTTTGGAATCTTTTTTAAAGAAAATTGGGAAACCCCCTAAGAATGATAGTTTAAATGTAATTACACAAATGATCAAAGTAGAGTCTCCACCTTTTTTACTTACAGTCAAGATATTTGGAAAAAATGTTCATAATTGTCTTTTAGATTTAGAAGCCTTAACCAACATTATGCTTACTGGGATATGTGACTAACATGGTTTAATTTCAATAAAATCTAATAGGGTAGTCACTCAATTGGATAAATAGAGAGTTAAGGTTCTAGGATAATTATTAAATGTGCATATATAGCTGGCTAGTGAACCAAGGGTTTAACAATTCATTGATATCCAAGTGGTAGAAATGCCTAGTGCTTATGGATTACTTTTAAATAGAGAATGGACTAAAACTTTAAATGGATTTATGTCTACTAATTGTTCACACTTATGGATTCCTTGGAAAGGTGTGACAACTCAAATAAGAGTAAAGAGAACCTCGAATGAAACACATGATAACAGAATATAATTCAATTAATGAAAGAGTAAATTTCCTAGATTTTGATTTGGGAGTTTTCACTTTAGAATTACAAAAGAACCAATTTCTAAGAGTTATTCTAAAATGTATGGTTTATGTAAGTTATACATTGATGGTGCCAAGTGCAAATCAAGATCAGGAGCTAGTATTGTATTGATGAATCCTTCAAAAAAGCAATACCATGTATCTTATAAGTTACAATTTCCTTGCACCAATAATTTAGCTAAGTATGAGGCTCTCATACTTGGATTACAATTTTCCATTAAACATAAAGTTAATTAAATTCCTTGTCTATGGAGACTCTAAACTTGTGGTTAACCAAGTGAGAAGTAAGTACTAGTGCAAATTATCTTACTTAAAGAGATATAAGTTTAGGGTGTGGGATTTGATTGAATATTTCAATGCTTTCAACATCTTAGATATTCCAAGAGAAGAAAACAAAACTACTGATGAGCTTGCCTCTAATATAGCTAACCTCATGCCTAATCATGATTCTCAAATTGTCAGTATTGAGCTAATACCTTGTCCTTTAGTTCTTGACAATATAAATTATTTCCAAGTTTTCAATGATGATCAACAAATCATAGATTTCTTTACTAATTTTGGGGATTTTGAAGTTCACATTATTGATGAGATTGATGACACTTCTCATGAGGAGGAAATTAATGGTAAAATCATTTAATTAAGTGATAATAAGATTCCTAAAGGGATGATTTAATTGGAAAGACTATTTGATTTTGACAAAAAAATTGAATCACCTAAGCAACCTAAGATAAATGGTAAGGATTATCATGCAACAAACCTTGGCTCACATGATCAATCCCAAGTGGTGAATATAGAGAAGGCTTTCACAAAAATGTAAAATAGAAAATCTAGAGAGTTGATTACAAAATACAAGGATGTAATTAATTGGTCTTATGAATATTTGAAAATATATGACTCGAGGGTCATTACTCATTATCAGAGGATTTGCCAAGGTTTGAATAACGAGGATGCACGAGTCATGGTTGCACGGGATGAAGTAAGTGAATACCACAAAATGTTAAAGTAAATGAAATCAAACAAGAGACAATTACATAGACAATTTTGAGAAAAGCCAATATTCCATTAACATAAGATGGCCAAAATGAAGAATACATATAGGAGAGCACGTAAGTAACTCCTCCATAAAAGGTGGTCAAAGCACCCCAAGAATAGACTATAACTCCTCCATGAAAGGTGGTGACAGGGTGCTAAGAATAGAGAAGTAACTATCATACCCAAAATAGCCAGTCAAAAGAGTTACTTGTGACATTCTTATGACACCTATGACACATCTATGACACACATCTCCACATAAGCTAGCCTATCCCACAAATGTAGGAAAACTCCATGTATGCACAAATATATAATTTCCCTAATTAAATAATAGGAAAAAATAAAAACCTACACTAACACCCCCCATAAGCACAGCTTAGGTGGGTAGTGTGGAAATATAAAATGGGTCCCAACAACTAGGCCTGATGAGGTACCCATGTACAAAAACAATCTCCCATAAGATAGAGAAAAGGAGAAAACCTGTAGAAAAAAAACTCCCCCCCAAAAGAGAGACATAAATAAATGAGAACGCTAGAAGGCCCCCCCCAAAGATGATGCTACTGCAAATGTAGACCGCACCCCAAGAAGAGCTCATAGATGAATGAACTTGGTCTCGGTGAAAGGTTTGGTGAAGATGTCTACAACCTGCTTCAAATACTGGCAAAAGATTAAGTCAATGACCTGACTATGAATAAGCTCTTGAATGAAATGCATGTGAATCTCTATGTGCTTGGTTTATTGGTGCTAAACCAAATTCCTACAAATCTGAATGGTACTCTGGTTATCACACTAAATGATGGTGGGCTTCCCGATAGGAATGCCAAACTCAAAAAGAATCCCCTAAAGCCAAATAGCCTTAGTAGCTGCATTAACATCTCCCCTATACTCTATCTCTATGGATGATTTATAAATAGCATTCTGCTTCTTGTTAGACCAACTGATAAGACAGAACCTAGAGAGAAACTGTAACCAGAAGTAGACTTGTGAGTCTATGAATTGCCAGCCTAGTTTGAATCTGTATATCTAACCAAGTCAACCTCTATGCCAAATCTATAATGAATCCTATATCTATGTGAACCCTGTATGTAATGCAAGATCCTCTTAGCTACTTTCCAATTTAGCTCATGAGGATCCTACATAAATCTAGAGACAAGTCCCACTACATATGATATGTCGGGCCTGGTGTGAGTCAAGTAGATGAGACTACCAATAAGTTGTTGATACCAAGTGGCATCAACCAATGGTGAAGAACAGTCAGCCTCAAGCTTGACTCTTGATAAAAAGGGAGTCAGAGATGGCTTGCAATCAGCCATGTGAAACCAAGCCAATAAGTCAAGAGCATATTTAGGATATGTAAGAGAAGTCCCTGAATCTGACTGTGAGATCTTGATGCCAAGGAAGTAGTGCAACAAACCCAAGTTTTTCATGTCAAATCTATCCTGGAGAGATGCCTTCACCTCTGCAATAGTTGATGAAGAACTCTCGGTGATCAAAAGGTCATCAACATAAAGAATGAGAATCAAGAGTGAGTCATCTTACCACAAAAGGTAGACATTAGGATCAGAATGGTACCTAGTGAAACTCGCTATGAGAAGGAAGGAATCCATCTTAACGTACCATGCCTAAGGGGCCTATTTGAGGCCATAGATAGATTTCTTAAGTTTGCATACTAAGGAAGAATCCTAAACAAATCTTGGCAGCTGCTCCATGTAGATCTCCTCCTCTAGGTCTCTGTGAAGAAAGGCACTCTTCACATCTATCTGGTGCACATCCCAACCATGTGTTATGGAAATAACTAAGGTGAGTCAGATAGAATTCATCTTTGCAATGGGTGTAAAGGTCTCTGAGTAGTCAATGCCTACCACTTGTGAGAAACCCTTGGAAACTAATCATGCCTTGTACTTATCAACCAACCCATCTATTGCAAACTTGGTCTGATATATCCACTTACATCGAACCATCTTCCTTCCCTTAGGAAGTAAAGTCAAATCCCAAGTGTGATTTTTGATTAAGGAAGAATATTCTTCCTCCATAGCACTATCCCACTTAGGTACCCCCGATGCCTCTCAAAAAGTCTATGGATCCAAAATTGAAGCAAAGAAGGCATGTGGATCTCTCTGAAAATCCCCCTAGTTCATATGTCTTCTGCAGGATCCCCTGCCCAAGTACCAACACTCTCAAGTGTCTGTCTGGCCCAAAGTGGCCCAAAAGTGGGCGAGTCAGGTGCTAAATCCTCATTATCTGACTAACTAGAGGTGGATGACTCTGCATCATTATCCTTGCTATCTGAACTTGAATAAGATGTCTCTGGCTCAAGAACCTATTGTGGCTGATTTGAATCTAATGAGGAATCATCATGAAGAAGTAGATCTAATGAGGGAGAAGAAGTGCTAAGTGTTGATTCTCTAAGACTCTCCTAAAAATGGATACTTCTCTTGATGAACAACTCATGAGTGACTGGATCTAGAAGGCAATACCCCTTAACACCATCTGGATATCCTACAAAGGTGTAAGGCTTGGGCTAACATTCCATAGCTTTGCATTTCTTCTTCAGTATGTGGGCCATGGTTGGGGATCTAAAAACCCTAAGGTGGTCAACATCAGGTTTCCTTTTATGCCAAGCTTCAAAGGGTGTTATCCCTTTTAAAGCTTTGTGAGGAACCCTATTTTGAATATAGCAATCATAATTGATGGCTTCAGCCTAGTACTGTGGTGCTAAGGATTTGGAGTGAATCATACAGCTACACATCTCTTTTAAAAACCTATTTTTGCATTCTACAACCCTATTCTATGAAAGACTATAAGTGAATATGCACTGCAAATCAATCCCCTCTGTGGTGCAAAACTACTCAAACTTGTTGCTGACATACTCCCCTCCATTATTAGTTCAAAGAACCTTGATGGATTTCTCACTCTGTTTCTCAACAAGAGCCTTGAAAGTCTAGAAAATTTTCAAACACTTCAGACTTTTGTTTGAGAAAATATATCCAAGTGTACCTAGAGAAATCATCAATGAAAGTGAGGATGTACTTGGCCCTTATGAAAGATGGTTTGGGAAAAGGTCTCGATACATCACTGTGGACTAACTCTAAAGGTTGTGAAGCCCTCCAAGCTTTGCCTTTGTCAAATTTTGCTTTGGGATGCTTCCCAAGGGAGCACCCCTCGCAAAGTCCTTTTGAGAATTAGACACGAGGCAAGCCAATGACCATGTCATGTTTGCAAATTTGCTCAAGGTAGCGGTAGTTCAGGTGGCCAAACTGCTCATGCCATAATTTGCTAACTCCATCTGAATGAGTCAGCAATGCCATTGGAGAAGAATCAGGTGCAAAATGTGAGAAGGTGTATAACCTTGCTTAGTGATCTACCCTACCCACTGCCACTGTAGTATCACTATGCAACTCCCTGATAGCCACCAATTTTGGAAAAAAATCAACTCTCATGCCCCAACCAATGTGAGTGATTTGGTACACTGATAGGAGATTGGTTGAAAGAGAAGGAACACTTAGAACATTATTGAATGTTCCTCCTTCCATTTCAACTGACCCTCTCCCTACAACAAAAATGATGTGTCATCACCCAAACTAATTGAAGTCATGCTACAAGGCTCTAAAGATGAAAACTCAACTAGTGAAGAGCCCATGTGGTGAGAAGCACCCGAATCAATGACCCATGATGTTATAGAAGCTACAGTTGCTACTATCAGAGTTGTTGCTAGAATCTGGATAATGCGAGTGTAATAGAGACGTGATCACACAAGATGAACAATTGCACACCACATAGATGTCAAAGCAATTTGAAAATAACATAATAAGAGAAATTGCACAAGACAAAATGGAGAAAACCAAAATCTGATTAACATGAGATGGCCAAAGTGAGGAATACATATAGGAGAGTACGTAAGTAACTCCTCCACAAAAGGTGGACAAGGCACCCCAAGAATAGATAGTAACTCCTCCATGAAAGGTGGTGACAAGGTGCTAAGAATAGAGAAGTAACTCCCATCAAGGGAGTTACTTATGACATTCTTATGACACCTATGACACATCTATGACACACACCTCCACATAAGCTAGCCTATCCCACAGATGTAGGAAAACTCCATGTATGCACAAGAAATACAATTTCCCTAATTAATAAATAGGGAAAAATAAAAACCTACACTAATACCCCCCCCCATAAGCATAGCTTAGGTGGGCAGTGTGGAAATATAAAATGGGTCCCAACAACAAGGCCTGATGAGGAACCCATGTACAAATGCAATCTCCTATAAGATAGAGAAAAGGAGAAAACTCGTAGGAAAAAACTCCCCCCCCCCAAAAGAGAGACATAAAAGAAAGAAGAGGCTAGAAGGCTCCCCCCTAAAGATGATGTTGATGTAGATGTGGACCACACCCCAAAAAGAGCTCGTAGATGAATGAACTTGCTCTCAGTGAAAGGTTTGGTGAAGATGTCTACAACTTGCTCTAAAGATTGGCAAAATATCAAGTCAATGACCTGACTATGAATAAGCTCTCGAATGAAATGCATGTGAATCTCTATGTGCTTGGTCCACTGGTGCTAAACTAGATTCCTTCAAATCTGAATGGTACTCTGGTTGTCACAATAAATGATGGTGGGCTACCTGATAGGAATGTCAAACTCAAAAAGAATCCCTTAAAGCTAAATAGCCTCAGTAGCTACATTAACAGCTCCCCTATACTCTACCTCTATGGATGATATAGCAATAGCATTTTGCTTCTTGCTAGACCAATTGATATGACCAGCACCTAGAGAGAAACTATAGCCAGAAGTGGACTTGTGAGTTTGTGAATCACCAGCCTAATCTGAATCTGTATATCCAACCAAGTCAACCTCTATGCCAAATCTATATTGAATCTTGTCTCTATGTGAACCCTACATGTAAAGAAAGATCCTCTTAGATGCTTTCCAATGCAGCTCATGAGGTTCCTACATGAATCTAGAGACAAGTCCCACTATATATGATATGTCAGGCCTAGTGTGAGTCAAGTAGATGAGACTACTAACATGTTGTCGATACCAAGTTGCATCAACCAATGGTGAAGAACAATTAGCCTCAAGATTGACTCCTGATAGAAATGGAGTTGGAGATGGCTTGCAATCAACCATGTGAAACTGAGTCAATAAGTCAAGAGCATACTTAGGCTATGCAAGAGAAATCCCTAAATCTGACTGTGAGATCTCAATGCCAAGGAAGTAGTGCAATAAACCCAAGTCTATCATGTCAAATCTATCCTAGAGAGATGCCTTTACCATTGCAATAGCCGATGAAGAACTCCTAGTGTTCAAAAGGCCATCAACATATAGAACCAAAATCAAGAGCAAATCATCCTACCATAACAAATAGACATTGGGATCAGAATGGCACCTAGTGAAACCTGTTGTGAGAAGGAAGGAATCCATCTTGGCATACCAAGCCTGAGGGGCCTATTTGAGGCCATAGATAGATTTCCTAAGTCTGCATATTAAGGAAGAATCCTAAACAAATCCTTGTGGCTACTCCATGTAGATCTCCTCCTCTAGGTCTCCATGAAGAAAGGCACTCTTCACATCCATTTGATGCATATCCCAACCATGTGATGTGGCAATATCCAAGGTGAGTTAGATAGAAGTCATCTTTGTAACAGGTGCAAAGGTCTCTGAGTAGTCAATGCCTGTCACCTGTGAGAAACCCTTGGTGACCAATCGTGCCTTATACTTATCAACCAACCCATCTGCTGCAAACTTGGTCCAATATATCCACCTACATCGAACCATCTTTCTTCCCTTAAGAAGTGAAGTCAAGTCCCAAGTGTGATTTTTGATTAAGGAAGAATATTTTTCCTCCATAGCACTATCCCACTAAGGTACCCCTGATGCCTCTCAAAAAGTCTATGGATCCAAAACTATAGCAAAGAAGGCATGTGGATCTCTCTAAAAATCCCTTCTAGTATGTCTGTCATCTGTAAGATCTCTTGCCCAAGTGCTAGCACTCTCAAGTGTCTGTCTGGCCCATAGTGGCCCAAAAGTGGGTGAGTCAGGTGCTAACTCCTCATCCTCTGACTGACTAGAGGTGGATGAATTTAAATCATTCTCCTCACTGTCTAAACTCAAAGAAGAAGAAGAAGATGTCTCTGGCTAAAGAACTTGTTGTGGCTGATCTGAATATGATGATGAATCATCATGAAGAAGTAGATTCGATGAGGGAGAAGAAGTGTCAAGTGTTGAGTCTCTAAGACTCTCCTGAAAATAGACACTTCTCTTGATGAACAACTCATGAGTGACTGGATCTAAAAGGTGATATCCCTTAATACCATTCAGATATCCTACAAAGATGTAAGGCTTGGATTGACATTCCATAGCTTTGTGTTTCTTCTTCAGAATGTGGGCCATGGCTGGGGATCCAAAAACTCTACTGTGCTCAACATCAGGTTTCCTTTTATGCCAAGTTTCAAAGGGTGTTATCCCTTTCAAAGCTTTATGAGGAACCCTATTTTGAATGTAGCAAGAAAAATTGATGGATTTGTCCTAGTATTGTGGTGCTAAGGATTTGGAGTGAATCATATAGCTACCCATCTCTTTCAAGAACCTATTTTTGTGTTCTGCCACCCCATTCTATGAAGGACTGTAAGTGAGTGTGTGCTACAAATCAATCCCCTCTGTGGTGCAAAACTTCTCAAACCTGATGCTGACATACTCCCCTCCATTATCAATTCAAAAAACTTTGATAGATTTCTCACTCTATTTCTCAACAAGAGCCTTAAAGTCTATAAAATTTTCAAACACTTCAGACTTTTGTTTGAGAAAATATATCCAAGTGTACCTAGAGAAATCATCAATGAAAGTGAGGATGTACTTGGCCGTTGTGAAAGATGGTTTGGGAAAGGGTCCCGATACATCATTGTGGACTAACTCCAAAGGTTGTGAAGCCATCCAAGCTTTGCCTTTGTCAAATATTGCTTCGGGATGCTTCCCAAGGGAGCACCCCTCGTAAATTCCTTTTGAGAATTGGACATGAGGCAAGCCAATGACCATGTCATTTTTGAAAAGTTTCTCAAGATAGCGGTAGTTAAGGTGGCCAAACTGCTCATGCCACAATTTGCTAACTCCATCTGAATGAGTTAGCAATGTTGTTGGAGAATAATCTGAAGCAAAATGTGAGAAGGTATATAACCTAGCTTGGTGATCTGCCCTACCCACTACCACTGTAGTATCACTATGCAACTCCCTAATAGACACTGAATCTGGTGAAAACTCAACTCTCATGGCCTGACCAATGTGAGTGATTTGGTACACTAATAGGAGATTGGTTGAAAGAGAAGGAACACTTAGAACATTATTGAATGTTCCTCCTTCCATTTCAACTGACCCTCTCCCTGCAACAGAAACTAATGTGTCGTCACCCAAACTAATTAAATTCATGCTACAAGGCTCTAAAGATGAAAACTCAACTAGTAAAGAGCCCATGTGGTGAGAAGCACCCGAGTCTATGACCCTTGAAGATGTAGAAGCTACAGTTTCTACAAGGGCCTTGCCCTTTTCTTTCTCCTTACCCTTGCCTTTTGCCTTAGTAGAATCTTGGGTAGATGAATTCTGCTTAATGGACTCAGGAACACCTATGTCGTTCTTCTCTAGAAGATGAGTTAGGTGATCTATTTTTTTCTTCATGCACTTGTGTTTATCATGCCCTGTCTTTTTACAATATGCACACTTAACCTTCTCCTTCTTAGGTTAAGCATTGAAAGAGGAAGTCTCAGTGTTGTTTTTGGTAGGATTGGTGTTTTCTTTCTTCTTTTCCTAGTCCTTATTCTTTTTCTTCTTTTCCTTTGTTGAAGTCTTATCCTTACCATTTCCAGCTATCAAAGCTTGGAGTTGAGTAGACTTCACTGTGCCCATTTGAATTAGCTTATCTTGCTCCCTAGTCAAGTTGGCAATGAATGAATCCAAAGAAGGCATTTTCCATGTAGTGCCAAGGGCACTTTTTGTGGCATGGAAAGTGGAGACAAAGACTGAATAGCTTGGACCTAAATTTGTGAGAATAGAAAGAATAATTTGATCATCTTTCTTCTTTATCCCACATTCTTTCAATTGTAATCTAAGGGCCTTAAACTTAGTGAAGAAGTCCTGTAGCGTGTCAAAGTTGCTAGGACTTAGACTTATGAGTTCATTTTTGAGCTCATGACCTCTCATCTCATCAAGCTTCCCAAATAACTTTTTTGAGGTGTCCCATATGTCATTAGGAGTCTGAGAGGATTCTAAATGGAAGATAATTTCTAGAGACATAGACAAGTTCAGTAATCCAAAGGCTTCATCACTACGGTTGTACCACTTAAACTTTTCAGCATCAGTGTTGGGTTTTATTTTAGTACCCATGGTGATCCTATACAACCCTTTGCTTCTAAGAATGATTGACATTTTAAATTTCCATTCATGATAGTTGAAGGGTGTTAGGGTTTTAAGTTGAAAATAATCTATTTTTTAAAGCTGAATTTAGGTGAAGTTGTGTTGATTGCAAGTTGTGAAATTATGTAGAAAGGAGAATGAAAGCAAGTTGTGAAAAGAAGTCACACCCCCCCCAAAATGTTGAGCCCCCACAAATATTCAAGTTCATGCTCAAAAGACATCGGACTCAGCTGAAAATGCATCTTAGAGCAATCATTGCAAGACTAAAGCAAACAAGACGTTGGACTCAACCGAAAATGCGTCCTGGGAGACCCAAATTTTTGGCACTTTATAAACTAGTGCATTTTTGACAATTAACAAGTCTACAATGTAGAAAATTAAATTAAAAATACTTTTGAAAAAATGGCACCTAAAACCAAGCTACCATTTGCAAGATATTAAAGGTACAATTTTCTCGTAAACTAGTGTTTTTGCAAAAAATAGCACTAAAACATTAAAAAAATGTTTGTTATAGGAGAGAAAATGGCCTTCCAACCACTCATTAGATTTGGCACAGAATGAGAAATCCAAACGAGGTTTGTGTGAGGGGGAATTGGCCTCCCACCAACCTGGGCCTCACCCTTCGTCTTTGTAGGTCAAAGATACAAATTAAAATTCAAACCCCCAAAATTACCAAACCGTCTAAAAACCTTAATACTCAGTCAAATTGATTGATTTTTATTTTGACAAGTCAATTTTCACTAAAAAATTAAGTTAAAGACAGAATGGATAGAATGGAAAAGTGTTTAAGGGTCCACATGGGATGCCAAGCATGAAAGAGGGCACCTTTTTCAAAAAATTATAGTCCAGAATTTATAGCAAAAAAGACAAAACAATTTCAAACCTGTGCTGGACCGTGCGCCCTGTCTGAGGCGTGGCAAAAGACTGTGGCTGAATATTTCACCAAAAAATAAGGGCACTCTGCTAAGACACCAAGTAAAACAGGTAGTGGCATCCAAAAAGGGCACAGTTCTAAATTTTTAGCAAAAAACAAAACCAACTTGCAGACCTGGGCCATATGGCTAGCTTCGCTGGTGGTGTGGCAGCAGAAGTGGCATTGTAGGAAGAACTGCTATGTTAAAGGTGTGGCAACCAAAAAAGTTCAGCTGAGGATCTATAGAAGCATGGCACAGAACAGAAGTTTGGCACCTACCTCCTTGTTCTCTACTCAACAATGGCGCCTAAGTGTATCAACCTGCAAATTTATCTACAAACAACTTGTCTGCTAGTGGTATTCTGCCAAGACACCCAAATGCAAGGATCCCAAGAAAACTAACCAGAAATGATATATATTTTTTATTTTAGACCAAATCTAGAATAAAAAAATAAAAAGAACTCCACTCCTCTTGATTTCAAAATAAGCTAAAAGCATAATCACACACAAGATTATCGAGTTAGCTCTAATACCATATCAGAGTTGTTGCCAGAATCTGGATAACGTGAGTGCAATGGAGATGTGATCACACAATATGAACAAGTGCACACCACATAGATGCCAAAACAATTTGAGAATAACATAATAAGAGAAATTACACAAGACAAAATAGAGAAAACCAAAATCTGATTAACATGAGATGGCCAAAGTGAGGAATACATATAGGAGAGTACGTAAGTAACTCCTCCACAAAAGGTGGAAAAGGCACCCCAAGAATAGACAGTAACTCCTCCATGAAAGGTGGTGACAAGGTGCTAAGAATAGATAAGTAACTCCCATCAAGGGAGTTACTTATGACATTCTTATGACACCTATGACACATCTATGACACACACCTCCACATAAGCTAGCCTATCCTACAAATGTAGGAAAACTCCATATGTGCACAAGAAATACAATTTCCCTAATTAATAAATAGGGAAAAATAAAAACCTACACTAATAGCTATAAGGGCCTTGCCCTTTTCTTTCTCCTTACCCTTGCCTTTTGCGTTGGTAGAATCTTGGGTAGATGAATTCTGCTTGATGGTCTTAGGAACACCTATCTTGTGCTTCTCTAGAAGATGATTTAGGTGATCTATTTATTTCTTACAATAGGTACACTTAACCATCTCCTTCTTAGGTTTAGCATTAGAGGAGGAAGACTCAGTGTTGTTTTTGGTAGGATTGTTGTTTTCTTTCTTCTTCTCTTGGTCCTTGTTCTTTTTCTTCTTCTCCTTTGTTGAAGTCTTATCCTTACCATTTCCAGCTATCAGAGCTTGGGGTTGAGTAGACTTCATTTTTTCAAATTTGGATTAGTTTATCTTGCTCCCTAGTCAAGTCGGCAATGAATGAATCCAAATAAGGCATTTTCCATGTAGCGTTAAGGGCACTTTTTGTGGCATGGAAAGTAGAGACAAAGACTGAATAACTTGGACCTAACTTTGTGAGAATAGAAAGGATGAGTTGATCATCTTTCTTCTCTATCCCACATTCTTTCAATTACAATCTAAGGGCCTTAAACTTAGTGAAGAAGTCCTGTAGGGTGTCAAAGTTGTTAGGACTTAGACTTATGTGTTTGTTTTCGAGCTCATGACCTCTCATCTCATCAAGCTTCCCAAATAAGGTTTCTAGGGTATCCCATATGTCTTTGGGAGTCTTGGAGGTTTCTAAATGGAAGAAAAGTTCTAGAGACATGGACAAGCTTAGTAACCCATAGGCTTCATCACTACGGTTGTACCACTTGACCTTTTCAGCATCAGTGTTGGGTTCTACTTCAGTACCCATGGTGATCCTATATAACCCTTTAATTCTAAGAATGATTGAAATTTTAACCTTCCATTCATGATGGTTGAAGGGTGTTAGGAGTTTAAGTTTAAAATAATCCATTTTAAGCTGTATTTAGGTGAAGTTGTGTTGATTGCAAGTTGTGAAATTACGCAAAAAGGAGAATGAAAGTAAAGATTGTAAGTGCTGAAAAGCAATCACACCCCCTAAAATGTTGAGCCCCCCCCCCAAATATTCAAGTGCATGATCAAAATACATCAAGCTCAGCTCAGAATGCATCTTAGAGCAATCAGTGCAAGACTTTAAGCAAACAGGACATCGGGCTCAGCCGAAAATGCATCCCGGGAGACCCAAATTTTAGGCACTTTATAAACTAGTGATTTTTTAACAAATAACAAGCCTACACTGTGGAGAATTTAACTAAAAACACTTTTGAAAAAAAAGGCACCCGGATCTGAGCTACATTTTGGAAGATATTAAAGATTCAATTTCCCATAAACTAGTGTTTTTACAAAAAAAATAACACTAAAACATTAAAAAAATGCATGTTTTGAGAGAGAAAGTGGCCTTCCAACCACTTGTTGTACTCAGCACAGAGTGAGGAATCCAAAGGAGGTCTTTTTGAGGGGTAATTAGCCTCTTGCCAACCCAGGCCTTACCCTTCGTCTTCGATAGATGAAGATACAAGTTTAAATTTAAACCCCTAAATTATCAAAACTTAAAAATTGTCTAAAATACTCAATACTCAGTCAAATTCACTGATTTTTTTTTGGACAAGTCAATTTTAACTGAAAAATTAAAGTAAAAGATATAATTTAATGGATTTACAAGTATTTAAGGGCCCACATGGGACGCCAAACAAGGAGAGGGGTGCCAAAGTTTGAGGAAAGAGCATATTTAAATTTGTTGGGCAAAAAAGATAGTAGAGACACTAAATTCGAAGCAAATTATAGGTCCAAAGAAGTATTGAATTTAATGAATTTGTCTTGAAATCATACCACAACAAATGACTTACGTGGAGAAGGAGAAAAGGGCGCAGAGCTGGATTGAAAAGTTCCAAGGAAAGTGTGCCAAGGTGGACGTAGGACTGCGTTTTACCATCACGCCTTTTTTGAAAGCTCCAAGATTGGCATTTTATCACCAGAAAGTGACTTATCTAAGAACCCAACCATGTTCTTTCCTTCTTCCTACACAAACTTAGCCTTTATGTGCTCAAATTTCTCACTTGTTTTGGAATGCCATCAGTGTAACTCCGCACTTATACACTCGGGTCTAAGACAAACTCTTATGCAAATCTTGAACACCATGAGACTTTCAACACCGTGATGAGAGGATCATGATCACAGGCCTGCATGTATATGGAGAGACCAAACAAGCCATGGAAGGAACAATGACACATAGAACTAGCAATATCTCCCATAAATTTTCAAATTTCATAAAAAAAATGCCTTAACAAAGCTCTAGATTTCAATGAAATCAATAGCAAAATAGACAACCAGTTACTGGGGTGGCTCTGATACCATATCATAGGATTCACCAAGGTCCAAATAATGAGTATGCATGAGTCGTGGTTACACGGGATGAAGTAAGTGAATACCACAAAATGCTAAAGTAAATGAAATCAAACAAGAGATAATTGCATAGACAATTTGGAGAAAAACCAATATTCCATTAACATAATATGGCCAAAGTGAAGAATACATATAGGAGAGCACGTAAGTAACTCCTCCACAAAAGGTGGTCAAAGCTCCCCAAGAATAAACTGTAACTCCTCCATGAAAGGTGGTGATAGGGTGCTAAGAATAGAGAAGTAACTCTCATACCCAGAATAGCCAGTCAAAGGAGTTACTTATGACATTTTTATGACACCTATGACACATCTATGACACACATCTCCACATAAGCTAGCCTATCCCATGAATGTAGGAAAACTCCATGTATGCACAAATCTGTAATTTTCCTAATTAAATAACAGGGAAAAATAAAAACCTACACTAACACTCATACCATACCTCTTCAAGAAGGTTGCAAACCTTTTAGACAAAAGCAAACACTAGTCAACCCTATTTTAGAACCCACAATTTTTAAAGAAGTCAAGAAGCTATTGGATGCAAAGATAGTGTTCCCTATTAGACATTCCACTTGGGTGGCAAACCTAGTCCCAGTCAGAAAAAAGAATGGATAAATAAGATTGTGCATAGATTTTAGAAAGTTGAAAAGAGAATCTAAAAAGGATAATTATCTTTTACCTTCTCTGGACCAAGTTATCCAAACTATTTTAGGATCTTTCATGATGTCTTTTTTGGATGGATTTTTTGGTTATAACCAGGTGCTTGTTGCTCTAGATGATAGGATGAAAATATATTTTACTACTAAATGGGGAACATATGCTTACAAGAGAATGCTTTTTAGATTAATTGACATAGGGGAAACTTTAAAAAGGGCTATGGACCATGCTTTCCAAGGTTTAGTGGGAAAATGTATCATCATATATATGGATGATATTATAGTATTTTATAAAAATATAGAAGAGCACTTCATATATTTGAGACAAGTAATTGATATATGTAGGAGGTATGGTGTATCTCTTAACCCCAAGAAAATCATATTCTATGTCACTAAGGGAAAATTCTTGGGACATGTCATTACCAAAGATGGAATCTCTATGGATCCTGATA
Source organism: Torreya grandis (assembly GCA_037957365.1). Classification (NCBI taxonomy): domain Eukaryota; kingdom Viridiplantae; phylum Streptophyta; class Pinopsida; order Cupressales; family Taxaceae; genus Torreya; species Torreya grandis. Next base: position 216,872 of record JARHVA010010058.1, read on the forward strand.
GAGTAGAGGCCATTTCTAAAATTGGGTTGCCCAATAGCCAAAAATAACTTAAGTCATTCTTTGTCAAGATTAATTTTGTGAGGAAATTTATTTCAGGCTTTGCTAAGATTGTTAAACCTTTGAATGACATGCTTAATAAAGACTCTATAATTTCTTCAAATAAAGAATCCAAGAAGGCCTTCACTAAAATTAAGAAGGCAATTATTGAAGCTCCAGTCTTCATAAGTCTTGATTTTTTAAAGGATTTCTATCTATATTCATTTACTTCTGAGCATACTATGGCTGCAATGTTAACTCAAAAGGTTGATGGGAATGATCATCTTATACCTTTCATGAGCACTAATTTTAAAAATGCAAAAGTGAATTATTTTATGATTGATAAGAAAACTTATGCATTAGTAAAGGCAATACAAAAGTTTAGACATTACCTCCTTAGAAATAAGGTACATGCTATATTACCTGATCCAGCTACAAAAGTTATGTTGAGTCAGAATGAGCTTAGAGAAAGAAGAGGAAAATGGATGGAAATTCTATAAGAATATGATATAGAGATGACAATTTCCAAATTAGTGAAATTTCAAGGTCTAGTTTAGATGATTGCTAGTATTGACCCAAAAGTTCATATCATGTAAGTAGATCAACAAAACTTTCAACCTAATGAGTGGTATGAATCTATTATCCATTTAATTGTCAATGGTGTTTGTCCCCTAGGATTTATAAGAGAACAAAAGAGAGCCTTAAGGATCAAAACAACTCATTACTTCATCAAGAATGGATTCTTTTATAGGAGGAACTTTGAGGTAATTTATTTAAGATGTGTGTCCAAATAAGAAGTAGCTTAGATTATGAATACCTTTCATGAAAAATTAGGAAGTGGACACCCTTCAAGAAGAACCACAGCTCATAAGATTTTCAGTTCTGGGTATTATTGGCCCACACTCTTAAAAGATGCTTATAATCATATAAGGGAGTGTCATTCATGCCAAATATTTAGCACAAAGGAACTCAAGGCAGCCATGCCTTTACAACCTGTGATGGTAGATAAACCTTTTGCATAATGGGGATTAGACTTTGTTAGAGTAATAAACCCCAATTATTTAAAAGGTCATAAGTATGTCCTGAATGCTATGGATTATTTTACTAGTTAGACTGAGGCATTAGCCATTAATTAATGCATAATAGAGGAAGTGATCAATTTCTTAGAAGAAAATATTTGTACTAGATTTGGAAACCTAGTTTCTTTGGTTTGTGACAATGGATATGTATTCATTTCTATTGAAATGATGGAATGGGCTTATGACCAAGGCATTACACTCAAGTTTTCTTATAATAAGTATCCTCAAGTAAATGGTGTTTCTGAATCCACAAATAAAAATTTGATGAAAGCTATTAAGAAATCTGCTAAAGATAAACCTAGAACATGGCATAAACTTCTTAAGTTTGCATTATGGGTAGATTGAATCAGGATCAAATAAGCTCTAAAAGATTCACCACTTTTTTGGTATATGTTTAGGATCCCATCTTTCCCATCACTTTTAAGTTTCCTACATTCACATTCATGTAGGAATACATGGAAGATAGTCAGGAATTTGCTAATTCTTGGCTATTAGACATTATTCAAATGAAAGATGCTAGATAAAAAACATTTATATACTTCAGTAGACACCAATTAATCATGAAAATATGGTTTGATAAGAGATCCAAAGTGAAGGTATTTAGACAGGGAGATATGGTCCTTCTTTAGGATAAGGCATCAGAACCCAAAGGTAAACATGGTAGACTCACTCCTTTATGGACTGGTCCTTACCAAATTGTATAAATATTAGACAACAATACTTTTAGGTTGAAATATCTCCAAAGAGTAGATTTCACATTGCCTAATAATGGACAATATCTCAAACATTACTTTGTTACTGCCCCACCAAAGGTCTTCATGGAATAAATGTGTAAGATTACTAAAATTAGAATAGGTAGGCTAGTTAGTTATCTTTCTTGCTTTGTTTTTTCTTCCTTGTTGGGTTTGTGTATATTTGTTTTGTTTACATTTTTTTTTCTCTTCTTCTTGCTTGGTGGTGTTCCTTGGTTGTGGTAAAGTCTCAAGTTATTATTTTTTTGGTTTGGAATTGCTCAAAAGTGTGAATATAAATCTTACAAAGGTGACCATGGTTGATAATAAAGTAGTATAAAGCAACCAGGGGTATTGGTATAAATTGGTATAGGAATTTATTATCCTACAAATATTTAAACCTTATTCTACATCAAAACTTAGTTTGAAGAAGAATCATATGTATACAATATGAATTTAGTTTATTAACTAATACTCATGCTTACACTTAAAACACATCCTTGTCATGGACTAAAGTTTCAATTAAAGGGGAGAGTATCCTAATGCTAGAGAATTTGACCAAATCCTTAAAAATAGCCTGTACTGGTTTCCAACATTTACAAAAGGACCTAGAAAATGTGTAAAAAAAAATCATTACAAAATCTATGGAAATAGAAGCGAAGGTGATTCATGTAATCTCCACCAGGGCTATAAACACTTGGTTAGCAGTAGATTAAGACCTTAAGTGGAACTAAAGGTATCTCTATCAGGACTATAGATACATGGCTAGTAGTAGAGCAATGCCCAAGCCTCCCCACAATTAAGATTTGTTATTCTTAAACAATATCTAAAGTGTTCAAAGTTAAGTGTACTGGACCAAAAGGATATGAACCTAGATGTTATTTCTTGAAATTCATGACAAATAGTAAGTGGAATCTAAGCACACTACATATTTATGTTCTAATCTCTAAGTTTAAATTTTATACATAAGGAACTTGTTTCAATCGAAAGCTGATTTAGGAGAGAGTATATTTCCCAAAAGGGATATAAAATTCATGTACAAGTTTAAACCAGAGCCCTGTAATCTAAAATATTTCTATGTTGCCCCTATGAGTTGCCATTTTTTGAGACCAACACCCCCCCCCATATTTTTTTTAAAGGAGACCCATGTGATTGTTCCCAAAACTTCTATATCCTAGAATAGGTGTGAAAGATTGTTTGATCATGTTTTTGATGTCGTTAAAAATCATCTTAAAAGTTATTAATTGTAGATTCCATGAAAGAAGTTAGGATTCCTAAACAATAAACCCTAACGGTTTGAATTTAAATGTTCACAAGAAAATATAGAGGGAAATTTTATGCATGATCAAGTTTTAGCTTAAATTCCATGCACTTTTGTAGATCTAACACTTTACACTTGTTTACTGGATTTGATCCAATGGTGCATCAATCTTGAAGTCTTTTATAAAGGCATATAGTTAATGATTTGGGCCCCAATAAGGATCCAATGATGATCACTTGATCAAAGTTTTTAAATCTAATGGTGCAAAAGAAATATTTTATTGTCTTAAAATTGATAGGTTTTCCCCCATCATTTGACATCTATGAGGATGTATTTGATGGGATCAAACCCATCAAATTTAAATTAAAATAGAAATATTTTATCATCTTGAAATTGATAGGTTCACCCCCATCATTTTACATCTACGAGGACATATTTGATGAGACCAAACCCATCAAATTTAAATTAGACAATCCCTAAAGCTTAAAGATCTCCTGATAGTTTTACACATGGCATTCAATTATTGGATCAATAAATTTCATTATTTTAAAATTTATAGGTTCACCCCCATCATTTGACATCTACGAGGATGTATTTGATGGGACTGAACCTATCAAATTTAAATTAAAATAAAAATATTTTATTGTCTTAAAATTCATAGGTTCACCTCCATCATTTGATATCTACAAGTATGTATTTAATGGGACCAAACCCATCAAATTTAACTTAGATAAATTTTAAGCCTAATCAAAGGAGGCATTTCTAAAGCCTTTTTATAAAATTCTTAGTTTTCTTATAAAGGCAAGATTGAGACATAAAAATATTGGCCTAAGTCTTTTTATTAATTAAAAGGGTAAGCATCTTGTATGATCCAATGGTGATCACTTGCTCACTAGATTTGATCCAATAGTGCACATCAACATGGAAGCCTCAAGATCTCCTAAAGGATATAATGGTGATCACTTGCTCATTGGATTTGATCCAATGGTGTGAGCCAATTGAATAATTTTCAAAAGATTCAAAAGATTGACACTTGGCATAATCAATAAGGCAAAAAATTAAGAAACAATGAAATGCAAGGACCTGGATTTGGCTTTTAAAATCAAAATAAAAGGGACTTTTAAAAACCAATGGTCACTCTTCAAATAGAATTTATGAAAATTTCCATGAAAGGCATGGAACCCTACCACATAAGCTCCATGTAAGTATGAAGGATCCAAATGAAATATATTTCATGATTGAAAACACATGTGAGATAATAAGTAAGATTACATCATATCTAAGGCATGTATGAGATCAAAGTTGGATTTTTTGGTCATTAAAGTAGAAAAACCCTAAACCCTCCATAAAAAAGGCCAAAAGCAGTTCAAATTGATTATGTGACACTTGAGATAATTGTGAACTAAATTTAGAGCAGATGCCTTAATGAGAACTTTGATAGATTTACAATTACAATACACTATTATCAATGGTAGCAGGCAGGCAACAGATGAAGATTAAAGTAGATCTTTATCTAACTTCAAATGGTGAAAGAAGGGTATTTAGAGTCACAGAGTTAGATTCAAAAACATTGAATATATATGGAATGAGGAATTTGTCTAAATTATTCTTCTTTGTCAAAGATTTACAACTAATTTCTCAAGAAGAAAAGAGGAATGCTTTAGTGTACCAAAGATAAAAGGATTTAGTATCAATTTAAATGGTAGGCCTTAATCACATAGCTACTAAACTAGAGGTAATGCATTGAATTGACCTTCTTGTTCATATATTCATTGACTATAGAGTAGATGGAAAATGGATTATTCATAAAGGAAATGTCAGTAAAGTTTCATGCATAGCTCCCATGGCCTTTGAGACTTATTATAAGCTCCCTTTACCTCATGTTCATCTTCCATCCTTGAGAAAATGGATAAATTCCCAAAACTTGGATCCAGTTCTTTTACCTTGGTTAATCTAAGGTTCCCATGTTTTCAGGACCCCTAATGGTGAGATTCATATTACCTAATTTAGAGAAGGTGTTAGGGTAGTTATGACCTTATTAAATAGAGCCTTTGGTGCCTCTTTTACAACCTATGTGACTAAGGCCTCGGTGTCTTATGTCCACTACATGTTAGATAGGAACCTAACCGCTCCCATTAAAGACTTGATAAGTTTCTTCTTGGCAAAACAATTTACAACCATCAAGAGAAAGACCTCTAGACATTTCTTTATGATGTCTTACCTCTTAGACTCACTCTTGGCCTCTATTAATTTCCCTAGCATCCAAAATTGGTCCCCTAATGGTAGGACTACCATTTCCCATCATTACTCTAAACTACATATTTTCAAATATAGGAATCATATGAAATTCATATGTGATGGTGCCTTCCCAATCATTTTTGAGACAATCACTGGTATTCCTATGCCTAGACTTCATCCTCTAATCAAAAAATAAGTGGAGACAATGGGGGATGTGTGGTTTTATCTATATTTCACTATAATAAGGATATAAGGAATCATGGTCAAACCATATAAACTACCCATATATGTTCCTAGTAAGCTTATAGAGAAAGAAATTGCTTATCAAATCATCCAGGGCATAGATTGGAACTGCAAGAAGAATAATAAGGATCAGGTTCATCCCTTCCCACTAGACATTAGAAAAATTATAATCAAGGATTAGAAATAACTAGAGATCATGGTGGTGCATAAGAACTCTTTTGATTTCAAATTAGATGATCTTAAGATGTGGGACCCCAATAATAGAGTGGCTAACCATATTCAGGATAGGAAGGTCCCAAAGACTGAGTACAATCATCAACCAGTTATGGGGGATGGTATTTACATAAGGGCAAAGAATATTAAATAATTCTTATCTAGGGTTAAAAACTACAACATAACCTTAGAACTTAGGCTAGTCAAGGATAATAAGCCTTCAAGATAAATATGGTAGTTACATCTTTTACAATATCACTTGTTACCAGGACCATCTAGGACTACACATCAAGAACCACCTATTGATGGAAAATCTTCTAAGCCTCAGTAGGGAGAATTGAAAAAGTCATCTCAGATTGAGCAACTTAAGGATGTAAAAGGAAAAAGTAAAGCTATAAGTGAGGAGTTCAAGATTGAGCAAAGACCTATTGAAAGCCTCCAAATTTAGGCATCCCCACCAAGGCCTTCTTTCCCAATAGCAGTTATCATCTTAATTTCTTTGCAAACTAGATAAATAGTGGAGAGTGCCCTTATTAACATCATGGATACTTATGTTTTAGATAAGGATGAAGACCCATCTGAGGAAGTAGGCAAGGAATTGGTTCCATTGAGCAATGGAAAGAGACAGGCAGAATTAGCCCTAGTTCCTCTGGCTCCAAGAAAGAGGCCTAAGTTAACTTTCACTCAACCTACTAGTGAAATAAACCTCTTTAGTGATGAGAATCATATTTATGGACCAACCATTCTTGATTAGTTTTTTTATGGGAAGTTACTAAAAATCCCATCTCTTTCTCCTTCATTGGCTCTGACTCGAGTGGACATAGGTGTTCAAGATAATGTCAAGCCATGGATTCAGGATATGTTAAACAAACAAGTAGAGAGAAGCATCTAAATTATTCACAACAAGGAAAGCCAATGGGTTGGTACCCCAAAATCCTTTGGGAGTCCAAATGTAGAGATTATTAAATAACCACAGGTAAAATAAATTGATCCTCAGGTCCAATTTAATCTAGAGACATCAGCTCTTGAAAGAGTAGTGACCATGAAAGTCACTGTTGGTACTAAGGAGTTCACCTTTTAGAAGGTGGAGCCATTTTCAAGCTTAACTCCTATTCTAGGATAGGTAGCAAGGGATCATCATATTTTTCAAGAGGATGTATCTAGTGTGGTATTGGCCAAATAAACAATGGTATTGTCTTGAGTTGAAAGATTGAAATAGAGGATCCTCAACTTGGAAATAGAAAAGCAAGATTTAGAAGCTTAGGTCTTCTTGAAAATTCCTAAAAATATATTACAAATACTGAATAAATCCTTGACATATGCATTCAAGAATTTGAAAAGCATTAAGTCTATATTGAATGCTTTGGACCATCAAGTTGAGATGGCACAAACCTTAATCACCCAGTGGCAGAATTCTCAAGCTCAGATGGAAGAACTCATCAAGGTGCATAAGACAAAGTAAGCCTTAAACTTCAAGATTATTAAACTCAAACATTTGGACATCCTCATGGTAGTTTTGGTAGATAAACAAGAATATTTGATCACTTAGATTAGTGATGTTAAGGACTTCATTAAGAGAGACACAGAATTGGTAACCCAAATTGAGAAACTTCTAGGGAATCTATTAAATAACCCTTCTCAAACCACTACTTTAGGCTTGATTAATGATGAAGAATTCAAGAAGATGGTTGATACCCACATCCATGACATCATAAACAGCCAAGGTCATTCAACTAAGGATAACTAGAAGACCCTTGATACCATTACTTTTGTAGGGAAGCAAATTACAGAAGTACAATGTGTCAAGGAACTTGTATCTTGGGTAGATAGTGAATTTGACAAGTTAGCAGATAAAGAAGGGGATTATCTAATGAAGCCTATAGTGTATTTTGAGCTGATCAAGGAGAAATATAGCAAGGTGAAAGACTTATTTATATAAGGATAATTGGAAGGACCCACCAATGTAATTCCTAAAGGAATATTCTTGTTGTAAAGTATATGTTAGTTTGTTAGCATATACTTTTTCTTGTCAAGTTGCAATGATTTTTTTGTTACATTGTAGCTTTGTATCAAAGGTAGTTTTCCTTATCCACATCTGGATATTTTTGAATGTTAACGAGTTAACCACCTATGTTTCTTATAAATAGGCATATGGTTACCATTTATAAACACAAAGTTTTTGAGAAATTGATACTAGGAGCATTTAATATAACTAAGGAATTCTGAAAAGATTATTTGATTGTTTTTTGTTAAATGTCTATGCTATCTCTCAATTACAGGGAGTTATCTTGAATTTGAATGATTCTTATTGTTTGAGTTACATTCTTTGTCATAGGGTTGTTAATTTGTGCTAAATGCTAAATTGACCGTAAAGATCTCAAATATGCTTCATTTTATTTGCTCTATATTTGGATATACTTAGGTTATCTAGATCATAATAGAAAACCTTTAAAGTAAATTTGGTTCTTACTTATGATTCATATTTTTCCTTTGAAATTTTCATGATTTGTGATATAATTTGAGCTTATGCTATTTTTATAACATAAATTGGTTCAAATGTGCTCAAAGTAATTAGATTTTTTTCATAATATTTGAGATGAAAACCTACAATCATGTTTATTTCTTCTTTACCCTTCCCTTTTCTTATTTTTATCAAGATTCACTCTAGCTTATAGGTCATCATTAATAATCATTTAGTTTAACTACAGAATCCTCAGAATTATTAAGTATTCAAATAGTATAGACCCTGGTGGCTACCAACCACTAAATCAAATAAATATTGTGGAAAGTTTTCATACTTTGCTTCTATTCCACCACAAATAATCACTGAATAGTCACAAATTGCAACTCATGCCATGGATTCTCAAAATACTAAAATGAGAAGTGTTCTTCAACACTAAGAGCACCTATGGTTTGATTAGATACATCAACACATAGTCAGTGTTTAAATAGTCTACTAGAGGTTTAAATGCCATTTTGGCTCAAATACTAGTAATATATCATAGTGTTAAGTTCTTCAAATCACATTTTACTATTGGAAGCATGAGAAGTTCAAGATGGTAGTTCAATGCACCTTTAAATGAGAGGCCATAGTTATTTCCTTCAATTGCATATTATACAAACTATAGAGTGTATGGAATATGTTCATTGGTCATGGAGAGACTTGCCACATATCCTCATGCCTTTATGATATTTATGGCCCTATTTCCTTCACCAAAGTGATTCCAATTGATTAGAGGATCTGATTCTCAATGACATATACATAGGTTGACTATACCTACAATCTGTAAAAACCCCAGTCAAGTAAACTAAAGGTGACATGATTTTGTTTGAAGATCTATAGACTATTGAGGAGTAACATGAAGAGGGAAGTGGATTTAAAAATTTTGAAGGGTATAAATACTAGAGAAAGTGTCTCTTTGTCCCCTAAATAGTTCAAAAATAACCTATAGACCCTAAGCCTATAGGTCTCCAATTGGGACCAAAGTCAACTTCAAATCAACATTAGAACAAGCTAAGGTAAGATGGAAACAAGACCTTGACAAATGAAGATAGGTTAAAAACAAGATAGACACACCTAAGCCACTTATAGTCAGAGTCAAGATGAAACTAAGTTGACAAGTTTCTTAACAACACATATAGGTATGTACATTATTGTGTACTTGTGGCAAGTGAAAAGTGATTGGAAATTGTCTCAAGTAATCTATAGACCTTGTATATAAAATGGATCTAACTCTTCTGGCTTGATTTTTCAATCATTAATGGCAAGTGATAAGAGTAGGTTCAAGACCTTAAACACAATCAAGTAACCTATAAGTCACCTACAAGTGGATAATGAGAAGTAAACATGTAACAAGGCCAAAGAATGAAAGGGAAAGGCATGTATGAGGTATTTGAGCCAATTAAAACTCCATCCAAGTTCATGAACTAATAAGGAGGCTAATAATGTGAGAGATGAGGCCCTTGAACACCTAACATAGTCATGATCCCTAGAGACACTTACAAGACTGTAAACATTACCATGTATGGAAGATATAAGGACAAGTGCTTGAAAACATCACAAAAGTGATGATAGAGATATATATAAGATATATTCAAAACATATATAAATTATTTCATGGATAATTGGAGAATGAATGAGGTAAGAGTGAGGTTTTTAAGCACAAATAATAGTTAATAACCCTAAAAGGGCACCTACAGGCTTACTTAAAGGGTTAAGTCATTTTTAGACCTAAAGGAAAGACAAAGAGGTGTTAAAAAGTGATTGAATCTAATTGGTACTTAAATAAAAATTAATGAATCATTTGGAGAATTTAATGATAGTGATGAGGTCTTAAACACCCAAGAATATAGTCAACACTCTAAATATCTCCTACAAGCTATAATGAAAAATCAAAACTGGTCTTGGGCATAAGAAAGGAAATAAAGAGCAT
>JARHVA010010059.1:0-42500 GCA_037957365.1 Torreya grandis
AATAATAAAATTCTATTCATAGTCTTCAAATGTCTGTGTGTGTGTGTGTAGTAGTAGTAGTAGTAGTAGTAGTAGTAGTAGTAGTAGTAGTAGTAGTAGTAGCAGTAGTAGCAGTAGTGGTAGTAGTAGTAGTAGTAGTAGTAGTAGTAGTAGTAGTAGTAGTAGTAGTAGTAGTAGTAGTAGTAGTAGTAGTAGTAGTAGTAGTAGTAGTAGTAGTAGTAGTAGAAGAAGTAGTAGTAGGAGTAGAAGTAGCAGCAGTAGTAGTAGTAGCAGTAGTAGTAGCAGTAGCAGTAGTAGTAGTAGTAACAATAATAGTAGTAGTAGCAGCATCAGCAGCAGTAGCAATAGTAGTAGCAGCAACAATAGTAGCAGTAGCAGTATCAACAATAACAGCAGTAGTAATAGCAGTAGTAGCAGTAGCAGTAGTAGTAGCAGCAACAATAATAGTAGTAGAAACAACATCAACAGTAGTAGTAGTAGTAGTAGTAGTAGTAGTAGTTGTTGTTGTTGTAGTAGTAGTAGTAGTAGTAGTAGTAGTAGTAGTAGTAGTAGTAGTAGTAGTAGTAGTAGTAGTAGTAGTAGTAGTAGTAGTAGTAGTAGTAGTAGAAATAGTAGTAATAAAATGTAATATTTGTAACTTAAATACTTAGTTCCTATGCATAAAAAAAAATTAGCCTCTTATTTTAGGTGTAAAATAGGGGTAGTTTTGTACTTGTTTATTAGGATGAAAATTGGTACATTTTGTTTTGTTTAGAAGGGTCTCTTTTCATGGTGATTTTTTTAGTACCTTTGGACATTTATTATTTGGATTGAGACTACCCTATACTCTTTTTTTTACTTTTTATATGTCTGCTACCTTAGTTAAATTTTCATTCCATAAATGCATGTGTTATGTTTGGATTTAGTTATCAATGGATAAACCTATGGTGGGGCCTACTTGAAGTTATTTTGGAATGACCTCTTGGAATAAGTATTGATTTTATTATTGAGCTTATGTTTCACTATGCATTTAATTTAATATGTTATATTCTCTTGTAACCCTTAGTGTTGCCTTTTTATGTTTAGAATAACTAGTGGTTATGAAGTTGCTCACAAGGGCATCTATATATCACTCTATCATGTAACTAGAAGGAAAATGATGAACACCTTTAAAAATAAACTAACACTCATAGGAGATGGATGAATTACATCCAGACCTAATTCTATGCATGAATATGATCATCATATATATGTTGGCGTCTTTAGGAGTGATTGCAGGAATAAAAGACTAACCCTATGATTCCTCAATTAATCATCAATAACTAACTTAGTGTGTTAACATAACATGTGCCATGATAGCTAAAACCTAGAGTGTTTATCCTAACATAAATGTTTGGGATGTTATCCTTATGCATGAATAATGTATGTAGATAGGTTCATAATTTAATAAGATAAATAATGGTTGATACCATAGTTAGATGTTAGTTTATGACCCATGTTGTACTTATTATAAGTATGTTGCATTTTTATATTTTTACCTTGGTGGCTTGTGTACCTATGCTCAAGAGATGGAGATTCTCTGAGTAGTGTTAAGTAAAGAGTGATAGGATTATGATTTTGGTTGGACTAAAGGAATTTGGGTTCCTTTATTATTTTTCTTGACCTTAATTTGTGTGTAAATTTAGTAATTCATTGGGTAATGACACTCAGACCTTGTTTACTAAAGGTTTTGTTTGACAAGTGACTTAAGTGTACCATTAGTCTTAAGTAAACGTCTAGATATTTATAAGATAAATTTTGTCACAATTAGTTTGGCTTAGAGTCCCAAAAAAATTTAGTGATTATGTCTCATAGAGGAAACCCATCCCAAATTAAAGGATAACTACATCAAACCTTGATTTTATGGAGTGGATATGTAGGATACCCAAGTTCTGGTGGGGGCATTCAAGTCAGGTTCTTAGGTTATTTTAGGGTTGATTCACCTACTACCATTTCCCCACTTTGGTGAAACCTTTCCTAATGTTAATCAAGGATTTATGAGAGTCATAATAACTCAATGATTAATATAGTTTATCTTTTCTTCCAAAATAAGTTTTATGTATCGACCTTCCTTGATGATACCATATGATGATGTTGTTAGGTTGCCACACTTTTGAATAGTTTCATGAGGATATTAATTGTAACAAAATAAACCAATTAAAATAATAGTGTGTGTCACATTGTGTGTATCTTTGGTTTTTTTCATATTTGGTGATCATTTTATGTCAAAAAAATATCATGTTTTCTTCAGGTTTTACTTTATTTTTCTACATTAAATTTTGGGCATGAAATTTTGGTATTAGAACCTAGGTTAAACATTAAGATCTCTAGGGTTCATGGATTTACATTTGCCTTTGTTTGAGGTATCAAGTGTATGAACATGTATATATGAATGAATAAAAAAAGAACCTTCCTATTTTTCACATAAAAACCCCCATTGTCCTAGTAATGTGTAGTTAAATAATAGAAATAATTTCTTATTTGAGACAAACATAATGAGTAGGCTAGACCTCTAAAGATACAAGTATATAAATGAATTAAGTTTTGGGAGTGAAACCTAAAGGATTTCACCCTCCCTTCATATCTTGATATTATGGATTTGTTGGCCACTTGGGTTAGATTTGTTTATAAAGGACATTTGTAAATTTTGGTTGTGTTAGAGACCCATGAATTAGATGGATCAAGATTAATTCAGATTTAGGTGATGCCCAATCTAATGATGGAAAAGTGTCTAGATATAGAAAATCATGGCCTTGAGATGAGGTGAGTATTTTTAGGGCCCAAAATTTGTTTTTTTGGTTGTATTATAGGTATTACTATTTATACACCACATTTTATGTAAATATTGTTCGAAAATAGAAGACCAAATGTCTAGTATGAATATGAATATTTATTCTCGCATACATAAAACTACATGTGTATATTTATTTTAGTATATAGATATATTATATCTATAGCTATAATGAATTAACTTGGAAAGTGAACATAAATAAACACTTGAATACCTTGATATTTTAGATGGGATGTATGATCTTTGATGTATTATAATATCTTAGTGTTTTAACAAAAAAACTTGTGTAGTGATTTCCATGAAAAATTAAAAGAATGAAAATAATATTTTTTTAGAAATAACTATTTTATTTTTGTTTTGGTTATATCACAGGGAGTCAGTTGATTCACAATGGGTTAATGAGATGTTATATGGTATGAATAGTTTTTATCAAATACATGTAATTATATGTGTATTTGATTTTATTATGTAGATATACTAAACTAATAGTTGTAATGAATTGAATTGGAAAGTGAACATAACTCAAACCTTAAATACCTTGATATTTTATATGGAATGTATGATCCTTGATGCTTTAGATATCGTAGTGTTTTATCAAAATATCTTGTGTGGTAATTTACATGAAAAATTAAAAGAATGAAAACAATAAATTTTGGGAAGTAAGTATTTTATGCCTATTTTGGTTGTATCATATATGGTAAGTTGCTTCACAATAGGTTAACGAGACATTATAATATGAAAATTTGAGATAATATAGATTTAGAGATTATTATTTTGACAAATACATTCACAGTGAGAAATGTTTGTTGGAACATTTGAAATTTGAGTTTGTTGTAATAGGAAAGATGTATGTTTTCATATGATACCTGAGGCACTTTGATACTATGCACAAAGGTTTTGCATTAATGTTATTCTTGTAGATACAATAATGGTAGATGATTCCTAGTGATGTCATTAGGGTTGAAATAAGTGCATTAGTTAGACCAATGAAGATGCTTGATCCTTATGTATTAAATTAAAAATATGTTATGATATTATGATGTGGTTGCATTTCTTTTATCGTAAAAAATTGAAAACCATGAATCATGAGCCAAAATCTGTATCCTTAACCTTTGTAGATTTTTAAGTGCATGGATAAAATTGGCATGTTGTAAAAGTCCTTACATAATTTTTTACATATACCAAACCTCTTCAACAATTATTTTCCCCTAAATAAATGATATTATTAGATAATCATAGTATTCATATGTCATGGTGCATGTGTATCATTCATATTAGTTGGCCCTATTATGTTATTATGATTATGTTTATGATGTACCTCATGTGTAACCCCATGTATATAGATTTTTGTGTGAAGTAACACACATTCCTAAAACTGTATAATGTCTAAGTGAAGAGGTTGTGATGTATTTTCCACCTTCCCCTTTAGTGGTTACTTGGATATTTTCACTATGTTGTACCTTGTGGATATTATTTGGAAAGTGTTGAATAATTTAAAATAAAATTAGGTCAACCGCATTTATATTAAAACTTTTTATATGAGTTTTATAGGGTTTAAATGTGTCTTATGGACTTTAATAAGATCAAACATATGTTTATCCTTATCATATTTGTCTATAGTTTGTCCTATGTCATCTAGGGGTCACATTTTGCACCATTTATTAATCATGTACAATTTTTATAGGGAATATAAGGTGTAAAGAGATACTCTAATGTCCTATATTTCATAATATGTCATAAGAACTATTGTAAAACTAAAAAAATGCAAGTGTAATGTTATAACAAGAAGATCAGTGGGAAAAGTGGTAATTTTATGTGGTTTTGGGTAGTTTTATAGCTTGTGCAATAGATATGACACATGGAAAGACTCATAAAGTAACTATTAAGGTACCCTCAACTCAAATCCATGCTTAGGAAGCTTTTAAAATCTCAAAACATTCTATCTTCCTATCACTCTCCTAGACAAGTTAAAAAGGTCAACTAATTTCTATATGATATGACCATAAGGAGTTGATTCAAAGTAAGTACAATTGGTGGGTAGTATTAATATTTGTATAATTAAAATCCATGGAAATAGTTATAGGATTAGTGTAATATGATTCATGAGCCATTTTTAATAAGGTTTGCTCCTTTTTTCTACCTGCACATCCCCATGGCTTTCAAGTTTCTTCTCTATTTGGATTGGTATTTATAAACTAATTATTGCATCTATTTTTTAATGGCATTACTAGCTTTCTCACATGGTTATTTGTATATTTTTCATGTGTAGTGTGAATGATAAAAATATAGGCATCTCATTCTTCTAGTTAGAAACACTAATGAATGATTGTAGACATGTTTTTCATCAGTAGCAAAGTTTCTTCTTCTTGGGTTGGTTTTTAAATCAAAGGTGATTTTTTTCTCACCTCTCAAAATAAGACGATGGTAAATTGTCCCTTTTAAGGTTTGGTTCCAATATTCTTATATATGGAGTGAACATAACAATACATAAACATGTCATGTTTGTTTGTGACTATTACCTACAATCAAGTGTAAAGGATCCCTGAGCACTCATGTTCATGAAACATGAAGGTTTCAAGATGATAATGTGTTTACAAAGTGAAAACAATAAGAATGATAAATTAAAACAACTAAAAATCTATTTTAAGAGACAATACACCACACAAAATCCTATATATCTATGCATATAGGTGGTCTTCAATAGTGAAACCTACAGGTAGCTCCAACAAAGGTCTAAAAGAGTTTAAATGAAGGTGTTTAGCTCACTTGACACTTGAAAAAAAATTTACGTGCCTTGATAAGGCCATTATGATAATGGTAGAGTCATGAGATGGTAGATAGAATTAAGCCCTTGTTCACATATTAGTAAATTTGCATTTGAGAACAACTTACCTTAATATTTTTGAAAAGGGAATCTTGCCTCATAATAAGTCATCTCTTGGTGGAGTATCTTGAAGTCTAAATAGGCCTAGTTGTTTCCATCATGTATCCCACAAATATATATAGTGTATTGACATGAAGATAAGGTTGTTTGAATAAAATAAGATGATGGTTGAAGTGGTTTCTATGATCATAGGAATTTGACTCAAAAGAGGAGGTTAGATATAGTGTTAGTTTTCATAATACAATGAAATAAACACAATAACAAGCATAACATCTAGTCTTATATCATTAGGGGAGTATAATAAACCAAAAAAAAATGAAAATCATAACTAAAATTCAAATAATAATAAATTCCTTACCTTCCTTGAATTCTCCAAATGATTTGTCATGTGGCTTGCTTAGCTTGTGCTCAAGAAATATTTGGCAATGGAGTTTTCTTTACTCCTCTCCTTAGCACCATGGTTGGATTTGATAATGGATTATTATTTTTATGGATTGATGGATTAGCTTATGATTTTATCATTTTAACATTATTTTTTAAAATCTTTCTATAAAACCAGCATTATAACTTTACTCTATCCAAGCTCTCATTTTGGAGAGGAAAATGCTTATATTTATAGGTTTAGGAAATAAACCCAACTAAAGGTGAGTTAAGGTGAAATTTAAACATGGAATGGGTTAAAACCTAACCTATGTGATTTAATTAATCCTATTAGAGCTAAAATGTGTAAAAATCTCATGATTTTTAATGAATAGGCATGGGTAAGATATTTTGAGATATTTGTAAAGGCTTGACAAATCAAAAAAGGTAATCATGAAAACCTTGGATATTCTTGATTTTTGAATTTCCTTTTTTATAATTACATTAATTTCATATGGATAATTAAAATAAGAATTTAATTAGGTTTATCATTTTAATTAATTATGACTAGGCTTTTAACATTTCCAAGATTTGATTTAATTTCATGTGTGGATTTTCCCCATTTAATTAGTTTATAGGAAAAATTACATGTTGTAATGCCACATGATGATTAAAGATGAATCCATGAGAGATTTTTGTTTCTTGCAATAGGATACCCCAATTAGGGATGTCTCAATAAGATTTTGAGATTTGATGATTAATGCACAAGTAAATTTGGGATGTTCAATGATTCTTATGCTTAATTTACAATGCTTGGTAAGAATTAGTTTGAAGTCTAGTTAAAGACATTGGTGGCAAATTTTCGGTGTCTACAGTTTGCTCTTATTTGTGAAGGCATTGTAAGATGTAAGCATAGTAACATCTTATCAAATAATGAGAAAGTATGTATGCCTAAAAGAATATGATTGAAGAAGAAGATCCAAATGATGTTTGGGAAGCCTATAATGATTCCCCCTTGAGGGAGTAGTTGTCATATGTTTGATGGATGGTCCCTTGAAAATAATTAAGAAGAAGAATGGAATTAACCCATAAGTGAGATTAATCCAAATGAGAAAATGCTTGCATGCATTAATTTAAAATGTTTTGAATTTCCCAAAGGCAGTTATAATTAGTAAGAAATTTTGAGACACTGATTTCCCCAAAGGTAGTTATAATCAGTAGAAATGCTATATGCCCTAGTTAGGGATGATGAGTTAAAATAATGATTTTCCCATAGATAGTTTGATAGGACCTAAGTTCCCCAAAGCTCTAACACAACTTGTCAGATTTAAGAACACACATGATTACCATTGTATAAGCAACTTAAGATTGTGGAAATAACTATAAGAACAAATAACTATCAATGAGAAAACACAAAATATGAGAGGCAACACACAATTGTATTCAACTCATTACAAAGGAAATTACAATAAAGAGATCACACTCTTCTTCCACCTCTGTGAGGCTTCCTCCTCAAGGGCTCCTAGTAATCTTCCCTCCTAAGTAATCTTCTCTCAATAGGTCACAACACATAGCTAACACAAGCTGTTGTTCACCTCATTATACGTCCAGTACAACCGAGTACAAATTGGTACTCCAAGTAGATCTAACCATGATCTTGCTCCTTGATGTATTGCTGTCACCTTGGATCTTGCTCCCCCACCGATCTCCATTTGACCCTTGCATACACACATCCCTGTAGACCAACCTGATCTTACTTATCACATGTAGATCTCCACCATGATCCTACAACACCCTGCATATCAAACCTGATCTTACATACATGAAGAATCCTAATTGATTCTACCTTGGGAAGAACTCTCCAAGTTCTACACTTGAGTTCTACACTTGAAAATATATCCCATGAGTCTATTATATAGATCTCATACATACACTAATTTAGACAAGTAGCTCAAAGACTCGAACTAGTCTTTATCATGCAAACTCTCTATTCACTTAACTGACTGTTTATCAACATCAGTTTTGGAAACACCACAGGTGACCGACATTGGTCCCTTTTTGACTGGAGGTGACCGACGTCAGCCGATCCTTACCAATGTTAGTTGTTGTACACTGATCCCTGACTGACGTTAGTTGTGGCCTACCGATGCTGGTGACTGCATACTTAGCATCCTCCTATTTGCATCAAGGTGAAGCTTTTAGCTCCACACCCTAACAATCTCCCACTTGGAGATAAATAGTTGCACCTATACCTATACCAGTACTTTGTCTAATCTGCATCTGGCTTGTATTCCTCTTCAAGCTCAATCTTGAAGACTACCCACCACACTCCTTATGGTGTTAATCTTGTTCCTAAATTTCTTCATCCTCAGCTTACCTTCTTCTGCCATTGTTATACTCCCACTAAAATAGAAACCCCTGTGAGTAACCTATAATCAACAACAATTAACAGATCTAGGCCATCTATTAGTCAAACTCACTCTAAGAACGTTCAACCTCGCTATGATACCAGTTGATAAGACCTAAGTTCCCCAAAGCTCTTACACAACTTGTTAGATTTAAGAGCACACATGATTACCATTGTATAAGTAACTTAAGATTGCATAAATAACCAGAAGAATAAATAACTATCAATGAGAAAACACAGAATATGAGAGGCAACACACAATTGTATTCAACTCGTTATAAAGTAAATTAAATTAAAGAGATCACACTCTTCTTCCACCTCTATGAGGCTTCCTCCTCAAGGGCTCCCAGTAATCTTCCCTCTTGAGTAATCTTCTCTCAATAGGTCAGAACACATAGCTAACACAAGTTGTTGTTCACCTCATTATAAGTCCAGTACAACTGAGTACGAACCAGTACTCTAAGTAGATCTAACCATGATCTTGCTCCTTGATGTATTGCTGTCACCTTGGATCTTGCTCCCCCACCGATCTCCATTTTACCCTCGCATACACACATCCCTGCAGACCAACCTGATCTTACTTATCACATGTAGATCTCTACCATGATCCTGCAACACCCTGCATATCAAACATGATCTTACATACATGAAGAATCCTCCTTGATTTTACCATGGGAAGAAATATCCAAGTTCTACACTTGAGTTCTACACTTGACAATATAGCCCATGAGTCTATTATATAGATCTCATGCATACACTAATTTAGACAAGTGGCTCAAAGACTCAAACTAGTCTTTATCATGCAAACTCTCCATTCACTTAACTGACTGTTTGTCAACAACAGTTCTAGAACCGCCACATGTGACTGATGTCAGTCCCTGTTTGACTGGAGGTGACCGACGCTAGCCGATCCCTACCGATGTCAGTTTCTATACACTAATCCCTGACTGACATCAGTTGTGGCCTACTAATGCCAGTGACTGCATACTCAACATCCTCCTATTTACATCAAGGTGAAGCTTTTAGCTCCACACCCTAACATAGTTATAATAATTAATATGAATAGGATTAAAAAGAGACACTTGTTTGTGTGTCAGTATGGAAAATTGGCAAGCATAACTCAAGGATATAATCTAGAATATAGATTAAATATGAGTGGGCAAAAATATAGATGTGAAGGTCTAATGACTCCAAAAGCCACAAAAGACTAGGTATATAAGGATATGAAAAGTGATGAAAGAGATAAATATAATAATAATAATAATAATAATAATAATAATAATAATAATAATAATAATAATAATAATAATAATAATAATAATAATAATAATAATAATAATAATAATAATAATAATAATTGATCAATGGAAATGATTTGGTTATACTTGCCAATGTGGAGATGCTTGTCCTTATTAGCATTGATATAACTAGAATGGTTAATAGGTTAATTTGATCAAGAATGGGGGAATTTTCCAAGAGTACCAAGGAGTACTTTTTTATGGCTCTATTGATTTTAAAAGTCTTCTTGAGATGATTATTACTTTATCACATGAAGGTATTCCCCATTATAGAACACCATGAGGACTTTTTCAAAATATGCATAAGGATTCACCCCCGATCTAATAAAATTTTGAAAAAAATACACCAATGATAAAAAACATGATGATAATGTTGACATATGAATATGGATGGACTCAAAAATAATGTGAAAGGAAACAATTAATGAATGTATATAGACTAAGTTGAGTCACAATACTAATATTAAATAAATAGGTAAGCAAGAAAGAAAACAAACAACAAACAAAATTAAAATGAATAAGAAATCAAAAAAATAGAAAAAAACATACAAAAATCCTAAAAGTAAAAGGAAAAGAAAGCATCCTAATAATTTATTTACCCCAATAGGTCAGATCAAGGATGCCTAACTAGGATTAGATAGGAAAAAAATTAGAATTTTTGGGGTATCTTAACTCATTAGATAATGACAAGATACCACTCATAAAATGGTGAGAAAGTTGGCTTAGGTTACTCATAAAATGATGAGATCATTGGCTTAGGTTGATCAAAAAATGGTGAAATAATATGGTAAAGGGGGACTGAGCTAACCCAAACATGAATCGATCACTACCTACATTGTCCTAAAATGACATCAAGTCACAATAATTTTACCCACATAAAAGGTGGTGAGAATTGATTAGGTCACAATAGGTTCTTAAATTGAGGCCAAATGACTAGGCAAATGAGAATAGTAATGGAAAGGTGGTGTGGAAATACATTATAAAGGTGGTGTTCCTAATTTACCCATAGGTGGTTATAATTAGGAATCAACAAGATAGGTCTATGATACTAATTTACCCATAGGCGGTTATAATTAGCAATATAAGGTGGACTACTGATTTGCCCATAGGTAATTATAACCAATAACACTAGTAAAATGTGAATGAAAAATAAATTGCTAGATTAACTATCATAATACTTTCATAGACTATATTTTAAACACAAAATTCAAAAATTGTTTAAACTAGATCAAAATCCCCTTATAGAAGGTGTGGGAAAAACATAAGGAACCAAAATCAAATAGGTCCAAGGTAGGACAACTAAAAATAGGCTTTGGTGTAATAGGGATGGCATGGTATAATGATATATAGGATTGTATTATTTAGGATGATGATGGTATGAATATTAGATAAAATGGTAAAAGGGGTACCCCCAAGTTATAAGGTAAGGAAAATGCCAGGGTATGGAATAATGACATGGTAAATGTTTTTGGCTTGGCTATCGTTTTTTATTCTTTTATTATTGATGATATGGAGATGCATGTAATTAGTGTTGGGCCTATTTTTGAATAAGTATGAGTTCATGATAACTTGACAAACACCTCAACATGAGGCAATCACTTATCATGATTGTTGTTTTGGCATCTTTTTCACTAGCTAGAGGAATCATCACCAACTTAACACCAGTTAGTAAGTAGTTATCTAGCACCCAATTTTTAAAGGCATATTTTTGTCAAATAATCACATGAAATCCATAGTGAAAAGGGTGTAAGGTGATGGAGACATCAAAATGATCAACCAAGGCTCCAACTCAACACCTATCATGTGCCCTCCACCCTAGCATGGAGGTGTTTCTAAGTTCTATAAATCAAAGATTGAACTAGTATGTAGATGATGTGAATAAAAGTAGTGAAGCTTTATATAATTGTATCTATATATCATGTCAATAACACCATTATAATAATATTTATCTTGGATACATTTGATGATCTAATTCTATCTCCCAATCTTGCCTATGAACCACTAAGCCATTAGTAGTTTAGATAGCTTTTACTCTATTTTTTCAATATGAAATATACTATATATTTAGAGAATTAGATATATGAAGATTGGTTGAAGTAATACATTATCTTCTTAGGTTTAATATCTTAGCTTTGAATATTTACATGCACATCACATGCTATGATTTTAGTGTTATGAATTCAATCTGAATGTCAAGAATGTTGGTTACAAGCTTTGATTCAAGGCATTCATAGAATCTATATAATTTATGATGATGTTAGCACATTATATATAAATACTCAAAGTGTAGGAAAGATCCCATTCCAAATGATGATATTTGTGCCTAAAGAGAAATTCTAAACATGACCCTTAAATCTAAAGTATTCCATTAAACCCTCCAAGCACCTAAATAATGGTAAGATAAGGTAACTAGAGGAATTCACCCATGAAACTATAGAACAAAACCATATAGGATTTATGCCTACACACCATCAAAATCTACCTACAATATATTAAACCAATGAACTTGTCAATGTTTTTGTTGTAAATGACAAAGTCCTATGAAGAATGAGTTGTGCCATGACACAACTAGCCTAATGCAGGATTTGTTATTTCTCTTTTTCAGTTTGGGTGAGCACATAAGACTTATAATTTATGTAAAGTTATGAAAAAATAGTCTACTAACAAATTTTGAGTGCCATAGTATTAGTTTATGTCTTCACCTAATTGTAATAACCATAGAATTTACTTGGATAACTAGGTAAGTACCTGATAGATTAAAAGAATTAAAAGCTAAATTTTATACAAATTTTTGGTTTTATTGATGGGAAATATGTTAAATTTGTTGCTATAATGGTGCAATGAAACAATTCTCTAACTCTCCATTGATAACATTGAGCACTAGTTGAAATAGGTGAAAGACAAATTTACACCAAAGCATCCATCTTTTAAAGAATAAAATCTGAGGAAGTGGGTTCAAAATAACCTATATGATGCTTTATATGAGGTATTCTTGTATTAACTACCTAATAATGTGTATTGATGGTTAGTTTCTTATGTGACCCACAAAATATGAAGTTATGGATAACACCTTGAATGGATGGAGTATTTAGAAAAGATTGATAACATTGATTCCACTTGGACAAGAGCTATAGATAAATGGTGGCAAGGAGCACTAAACATTTAGGTGCTTGAGTTCACAATATCGATATACTCTTACCCTAATAAAATAGAGTATCAATTATTTCATGATCCTAGAGGCATGTTTGTAAAAAAATTTGACATTGAGCTTAAGAAAATGATGGTGGATTATGGCTTTAAAATTATAAGAATGGAAGGCTAAAGTTCTTTTATGTATGAGTAACATAATGGGGAAGAATGGGATGTGTAGGTGAAGTGAAATGTAAGGGGATGAATATATTGACACCTAATGGCTTAGGTGATAAACTTATAACAAGAGAAGGCATATGAAGATGGAAGATATGGAACCTAGAAATGCCAAATGAACCTATAGTAAGTAGGAAGGGCATGGAGAAGGATATCTTAAATTGTAGCAGTGTGAGGAGAGGAATAATAAATGCATAGATTGATACTAATTATTGATGGGTGAATAATGCATTATGTCCATACAAAATTTTACCATTGAAGATGCATTGGAAGCACCTACCCCTTTAAACCTATGGTGCTAGCTCATGCAATAAATCTCCCACAATAAGAAAGAAGAGTGATAATTGACCTTATTGTCCACATTAAATTTGACAATTTTCATACTTGGATTATAATTTTGTGATTGAATAATTTGTTCTTTACAAATAATTAAGTGAGGATACCTATAGACATTTGGGTGCTAGCTCAATAATAAAGAATGTAAGTGTAAGCATTCTAGTTTAGCTAATGTCAGCTATGCAAACTAGACAAAATCCCATAAGAAGTCATCTAATGCCACAAGTAAGTAGTAAAATGATTTTATTATCATTCACACTAACAATAAAAATAGGTTCAATGACTAACCCAATGGTTGGAGGCATTGGAGGACCACTACCAAGACAAGTACTAGGGGCAAGCACCTCAAATACCAGTGCCCCCCATAGAAAATTTACTATGATATGGCCATGCAATTGTTATAATATCATGGAATAGATAATTCCATAGAGCATGTGATAAAATGTGAACTATAATGGCACACTCAAGGTATAACCCAATCTAAGTGTAAGACAGCCTAATTTATGATAACTTTACTTGATTGTGCCCATACTTGGTATAAGAAATTTGATCCTAACTAAGATATGGTTGATTATGACACTTTAAATGAAGAATTATTGAAATAATTTGATATACCTAAGTTTGAATAAAAAAGCATCAGCATGCTTAAATAAATTAACCAAAGACTATTAAAGAGCATGCACCTATATGATTCTAGATTCAAAACTCTTATTTCCAAGCTTCTATATGATATTTACCCCTCCAAACATGCACAATGGTTTGTTGGGGGATTAATAGTTTCATTTAGAAGAGAACTTTCCATGCAGATATTCATAGACAATCAAGAAGCACTTGAAGCCATGCTCAGAGCTAAGGTATTCAAAAGCATCAAAACTAGAATTAATCCATTCATGGAGGCACGAATTACATCCAAAGCTAGCCAACTCTAGAAAATTACTACTAGTTCATCACAAGATGCTCAATGTGGGTTATGGCACATCAATTATAAAATAGAAGGCCATAATAAGAACAATTGCCATCAAAGGAATATGTGCACATTGCTTAAAAGTTATGAGGTTTATCATGAGGCACATGATGTTTGCAAGTACCCTTTGTTGCAATGCACTAGTCAAGTTAACACAATCATTTATTTTTAGTTGTGTGATTCTTACACTCATACCATATTTGACTATTGAGGGACTAATGAAATGCATGAGAACATAGAAATAGGTGCACAATAAGCCACTATAGTAATCAAGGGGTAAGATAATTAAAGAAATGGAGGTCATGGCCAATATAATGTAGGATATGGAATACAAAGAGGAACCATAGGGTAAGGTGTACGATGTGGTGGAGGAACATTTCCATCATGATCATGTTACAAGTGTGGTTTGATTGAGCACTATCAACATGACTGACTTATACATCTAATGTATGGGTATTGTTGAGGAACACAAGGTTGAATAATTCCTTGAATTGTATAAGACACTAACCCAAGGTAGTCATAGAATATATAAAGGTATATGAATGATTAGGCATGAGCCTAAAGTGGATAAGTTGACTCCAAAGGAGAAACTAACCTACATGGAGCCAATCAAAGTGTAGGAAACTACTCATAATGGATTCACCACTCAACCACCAGGTATATTAATACCAAAGTTATGCTTGGAATATGTAAAACTAAGATGCACTGAGTGTATAACATGGCTTAAAAACAAATTTATGCCTTACCAAAATTCTACATGTTAGAAATATGTATTACAACAGCTTATGAGTGTGATTTAGAACCTAAAAGGAGAGCTCCAACTGGTACGAGACCTAGAGGCATAAGTTACTACCTCTCATAAGATAAAATATGATTAAAAGGCTAAAGTAAAAGGGCTAAAGAAGATCTTTCACCTCTTAAAAATAGAGGGGATATTACCCTTATTAAAGAACTTGATTTTAGAGCATGTAGGGTAGAAGCCAATTTAGTTTTCTACATGATACATGGAAAGGGTATGAGAAGTTATGCATAGCTAGAATGTAGAGTATGACTAATAAATCTTGGTGAATGCCACCATTGATAGATGGTATGTGTGTGATCTCGTTGTTGACATAGGTGTCACGGTCAATAACTTGACAAAGAATGTATGGGATAAGATAGGTAGGCCATCCTTGAGTCCTTACCCTCACGTAATTTTCATGGACAACAAGTCCAAGATGCAACCAATCAATATTCTAAAAAGTCCCATTATAGATATAATGGGCATCGAGTTCTATGATGACTTCAAGGCAATTGAGTTAGCTATATAAGATAATTATCTAGTGCTCCTAGGAAAGCCATGGTGCTATGTGAATAATTTGATAAGATCTTCAGGAATCCCTATATTACCTTTGAAAATGCCAAGGAAAGGGTAGTGATCCCCTTCTCAAGTGACTAAGTACCCAATATGTATAAAGTACTGATCTAGAAGATGAGATCAACCACATCTATAACATCATAACATAAAACACTGACACTCTCAACCCTAATAACCAAGGAGTAATTTTTGGGTAGGATGGATAGTTAGCCTCAGACACCACTGATGTTGCTTAAAACTAATGGGTCAAAAAAGCTTATGAGATGGATGGTCGAAGATGCTTCTTCGTGAGTGTGAATTTACCAAAACTTATGAATATTGGATGGGTCCAAATTGATCACACTTCAAATATATGGGTCTCTTGTAATAGAAAGAATGGGAAGAGAGAGTTTTGCTTGAGCAAAGGTAAACTTGTCGTGCTCCTAAAATACAAGGGGAATAATCCTATGGAATAATATGTCTACAACTATGAGTATTGCATCCCGAAGGAGGTATACATAATAGGAACACTAGTGTATACCTTGATAAGCACTACACTCATTGGTGGGTAGTGTAGAGGCCTAGCTTACCAACTCTACAAGATGTAAAAGCAACCATCTACACCGGATTCAAAAAAAAAGTACCTAGACATTTCTCCACACTCTAGTGATTTAGACCTAATAGTGCACATAATTTTTTGTGAAGAAACATGGATTGATTGTGGTGCAAACACCCCAAATAATATGTGGGTGCATGAATTTTATAGAACCTTGAAGATGTGTGTGTGAGCTTGGTATGTGTTCAACTAAATGTGTCATAAGATAGATAGTTGGGACATCCTAAAGGAGAAGTTTGTGCACACATTCTTCTTTTCCTCACATAACCTACAATTGATTGAACCACTATAAGTACTTTGAATGGTAATGTTTAATGACACTGTAATATTAGAGGAATGCCTAAAATATATGTTCAAGGAGAAAGGATTGGCACTCATAAGTTTCTTTGAGGAATGGTAACTCAATAGTGACTTGAGTGATAAAGATACAAATATATAAAAAGTACACAATTAGACGTCCTTGATAGGAAAGAGGAAGCTCATGTACTAAGTGGATGATAGTGCCCCTAATGAGAAAGGCCTTACTCATCTCCACATCAAAATAATTAAAGGAAGTAGGTAGGTTAAGGACATACATTAGGAGAGAAATGAGCCTTATCATGCACTTAACAAAGCCACCCAAGTAGACATCAACTCAGGGGGAGAACCAAAGGTGGCCACTCTTGGTGCATATTGGTCTGATGTAGAGCAGGCACAAATTGTGAATCTTTTGAAGGATTTTTAAGATTTGATCCTATGAAATTATTGATACATCAAGGACACCCAACCATCCCTTATAAGGATTAACATAAATCTAGTGGATGGCACATGACCTATCAAAAATTACCTCTATAAAATGAATCCCAATCTCTATTATAAAGTCAAAATGGATATTGATAGTATTCTAGCCACAAGAGTGATCTACCCAGTGTAAGAGTTAAAATGGGTTAGCGCCATGGTTATTATAATTAATAAGGATGGGAACATCCATATTTGTGTTGATTGTGGATTGTTAAATGTTGACTACATCACTGACCCCTTCCTAACTCCATTCACTGATGAAGTCTTAGATGGCATCATAGGCTATAAAATCTATACTTTCACTAATGGTTTCTCAAGATAACATCAAGTCTAAATTGAAGAGGAGGATAGACCTAAAATAAAATTTGTGATATAATGGGTTTATTTCACCTATAACATGATTCCCTTTGGGATTAATAATACACCATCTAGATTCTCTAGAGTGGTCATCACCATATTTAAAGATTTCATTCATAATTTCCTTTAGGTGTACCTTGATGATTAAACTTTGTATGAGCTTCTAAAGACCATTATGACAACTTATGCTTCATGTTTGAGAGGTGATGATAGTTAAAAATATCCTTAAACTTCAATAAGTGCATCTTCATGATACCTTTTATCACCTTTCTCAATCACATGTTCTAAAAATATGGTCTACTCATCAATCTCATGAAGATTGCAATAACCTTTCAGCTCTAGACTCTTTCCACACAAAGAGATGTTCATTCCTTTCTTGGTTATTATGGATATTATATAAAGTTCATAAAGAGCTATACAAAGATTATGATTATACTAGAGGAGATCTTATGAAAATATGGCCAATTTTATTAGGGTGAAACACAATATGATGCCTTTGAAAATGTAAACCTCAAGTTAGCTAACACATATATTCTATAATTTCCAAACTAGACGACCACATTCCATGTTTATGTCAACACATTGGATCTATAATTGGCACCATTATGGCAAAACTTGATGAATGAAAAATGGATCACCCCATCTCCTTCACAAGTATACTTTTGACCCAAGTAGAGTAGAACTATATGATAACTAAATGTGAAGCATTGACCATGGTCTACGCTCTGTAAATTTTTTGGCAATACTTATTGGTGACACCATTCATATTATTCATGGACTATTAATCACTTAAGTACCTAATGAATAATCCCATTATCCATGGGTTTATTTATAGATGGATAGTCCTATTTTAGGAATTCTAGTTCTTAGTTGTCATCAAACCTAGAAAATAGAACTCAGGCCTAGACCATTTATCCCACATTGATTCTGGTAATTTAAGAGTGCCTATAGAGGATGACATACCAGATGCACAACTCTATAGAGTGTAGTATTCCCCTAAGGACTTGGTAGAGATAACTACTTTTCTAACATCTATATTTACACCACAAATAATGGAAACCAAAGAGAAGAAATAGCTTATAGTTCATGCTACCCCTTTTCATCTTATCAATAAGGAACTGTACAAACTAGGTTGGGATGAAGTACTACATTAATGTGTCTTATAAAATGAAATGGAATCCATTTTACATGAGGCACATGATGGAATAGTAGGAGGCCATTATGTTAGAGATACAATGGTATGTAAAATATCGTAATCAAACTTGTGGTGGCCAAGTCTATTTTAGGATGCAAAAGATTACACCAAGGTATGTGACATATGCCAGTGCATAGGGAAACCCAACCACCAAGATGAGATTCCCATCATCCCCATTATTACCTTGGTGCCACTAAAAAAATGGCCCATTGATTTCATTGGGATAATTACTATCATAGCAAGGTACATAGGTGCAAGATATATTTTGGCAATCACCAACTATATCACCAAGTAGGTCAAGGCAACAACAACCACAAACTTCATAACCACCATAGTTGTAACGTTCTTATGAGAGAAGTTTATAAGTCACTATGGTTTCCCACTTAGTTTGACTAGTTATAGAGGCATGCACTTCATCAATGAAACTATGTAGATCCTATTGATAGAATATATGGTAGCACACCATAAGACCACCAATTATCATCCATAAGTGAATGGCACCATTGATACATTTAACAATATACTAGGAATGTTCATCATAAAGATATCTGATTTTGGTTTTAAATACTAGGATGATTAAGTATCAATAGTATTTTTGGCATATCACACAACCTACAAGTGCCTAAATAAGGCTACACCATTTCAACTAGTATTTATATCAGAAGTAATTCTATCAATGGAATTCATGGTGTCATCATTTCACATTGCATGTATTATTTATTTATATGAACAAGGATCATTGAGTATGAGGTTGGAGGACTTGGAGTGCTCAGATGAAGTGCATGCCCAAGTAAGGTGGAGCTAGTAGATAGAGAAGGCATGCCAAAATTTATGGCATGATAAGAATTTTAAGAAAAAGATACTAAGTGAAGGAGCATTGATCTTGATTTATGACTCTAATTACCTCAAGCACTCAAGAAATCTACAAATTAGGTGGATAGGTCCATATGTTATCCACAACATGTTGAAAATTGGTGCATGTAAGTTGCACATGGAGTGAGGTGAAATGTTTCCCAAGAATTTCAATGATAATAGATTGAATCTATATAGATAATAAGATAGTGTTTTCACCATTAGACACTAACTTCCTAGTCACAAGTCAATTGTGTTTTACTGACCTAAATGATTTTTGGTTCAAGCGAAACATTTCTTTGTATTTTATGATCATTATTCTTGTAGAGTGAATAAGTGGTGCTTTCAGGCCTATAAAAGAAATATTCTAGCACTTATATGAATAAATTTGGTCAGGTGATCAAGCATAGATGATTTTTAAAGCACCTGAGGATAGAAAACTAAGTATTTAGGTATATATAACTCATCATACTTGAAAATATGAGGTACCAATTAATAAAGATAGGAACACATGATGTAAATGCATAAAATTTAGAAAGAAGACACACACTATTATCATGTGAAATATATTAAGAGTAGATAGTGAAGTGTTAGAGGGCCATTGTAAGGTATTTATATGGGGTTGGACATGCCAAGGTAAAGAGATTAAAGTTCATAAAAATTTGACAAAGATAGGAAATCATGCTTGAAATTAAAGCATAATAGGAAAATAAGATGGAACCATGGAGGCTAAATCATTTGCATGTGAGGTGTTATACCTAGGTTTCCATAAGGATGGCTAAGGTCATGCCAAGTAAACAAGGTGCAAGAGAAAGATCATCAAGACAAGTTGGTATGACATAGGAGTATATTGATAGAGTTAAGGCTGAATAAATGAATGCTTAAGAATAAAATGCCTTAGTGATAACAAAGAAGAGGAAGGCATAGAAAAAGAAGGCCCAAGAGGAAAGGGACAAGAAATAAAAAATAAAAAAAGAAGGTTGTCACAAGCATAAAACTGATAGAGGAGAGAGAAGCAAAGTCACATAACACCCCCACTAGCATATTAGAATAAGCTACACCATAGGCATGCCCAAGTAGTGAAGTGGCACCTAGAGATAAGGAAGGTGATATTGGCACCTTGAAAGATAAAATAGAGAGTGATAAAGAAACCTAGTAGAAATAGGAGGGTGAAGTTGGCACCAATGAAGAAGAAGAAACAAACCAAGGGGGCAAGTCTGAGGAAGAAACCCTACTAGAATAATAGGAAGGAACCTCAAAGGGAAGTGTTGAAGAGAATGCTAGCACTAATGAAGAGGAAGGAGAATAGATGGAGTTGGTCATCACTAAGGAAGAGGGCATTGAGCTAAGCCTAAGAGAAAAGGCATAGAAGGGGTGGACTAATAAATATTACTATATGTTTGAATACATGCTCCTAAAAACTACCACAATAAGGATGTGCCAACATTTTCCATTCACTTTTGATAGTTATATGGATGAGCCTCATTTTGTGGTGTCATAAAATGCCATACTAGGTATAAAGGAATTAAAATAAGGGAATGATTCTCTTCTCATAAACCCTCATGCAATGAACCCAGTTACATTGGCCAATGCACTCATCTGCATGGCCTCTAAAGTAGCATGGAAGAACATCATCAATGAT
The DNA here is from genome assembly GCA_037957365.1 of Torreya grandis. Classification (NCBI taxonomy): domain Eukaryota; kingdom Viridiplantae; phylum Streptophyta; class Pinopsida; order Cupressales; family Taxaceae; genus Torreya; species Torreya grandis. The sequence goes on from JARHVA010010059.1 coordinate 21,203, forward strand.
GTTAAGGATTCAAAGTGGAAGAAGATCATGCTAGATTAAGAATATGAAGTAAAGGCCATGAATTTCAAATTACAACAAATATTAAAGCACATAGAGGAAGCCGAGCCATCCCTTCTGGATGGTGTTGACAATTTGAACTTCCCAGAGATTAACAAGGTGTGCACACTAGTGTAGCAAATGCTCCCAAGGTTGAGGGCAGAGCTAATGCAAGAAGAAGAGGAGGACCCATGCATTGAGATAAAGTATGATTTGGATGTAAAGATCAAAGAGGTAGAATACTTCTTCATGCAAATTTAAGAGGGTGTAGATTATACTCAAACCATATTATTTAGATTCTCTAGCTAGACATTAATCATCGACATTCACCTCAAAAAGGCAAAGTGGGAGAAGGAAGAGCTGATGGTTTAGGTATAAACTATGAGTAGATCTAAGCATATACAAATAATGGGAAAGGTTAATGCCTTTATCACTCAAATAAATGACCAATAATAAATCTTGGAAGCACTCTTCCATGCCTTACAAACCAATGCCCAAAAATAAGTATAAATCTTAGATGGAGGAGTTAAAAAAGCTAAGGCAAACCTTGAGGCATTTCAAAAGGAATTGGAGAATATGTATGTGTTTACATTTAGTACCACCCAAACATAGATATATAATACCATTTAAGATCTCAATCTCACCATTAATGGATTTTATGACTTTAATGTTGAACTAAGGGAGAGCATACTAGATTTTTGTGCATTGAGAGCATTGAAAGACTAGTCAGAGGGTGGACCAGCAATTTTTTATGGGGTAATGTTGGGCCTCTTTTGACTAAGTATGAATACATGCCAAATAATTATACACCTTAGTAAAAGTTAATCACTTGTCATGATTACTATTTTGGAATCTTTTTTGCTAGCTAGAGGAATCATCATTGACTTAGCACCAATTGGTAAGTAGTTATCTAGCACCCAATTTTTAAGGGCATCTTATTATGAAAACACCATGTGGCTTCTATAGCACAAAGGGCATAAGGTTATGGAGCTAGTGAAATGATCAACCAAAGCTCCAACTTATCATCCAACATTCTCCCTTCATTGTGGCATAAAGATGCTTCTAAGTTCTATAAAGCCAAGCTTGAACTAGTATACAAACAACATGAATAAAAGCAATGAAGCTCTATAGAATTGGATTTAGATATCATGCCAAGAATGCCATTAGAATAATATTTATAATGGATATATTTGAGGATATAATTATATCACCCAAGTTCACCTATGATATACTAAGCCATTATTCATTTAGATAAGCTTTTACTCTATTTTCACAATATAAATTATATTATGCATTCAGATCATTAACTATATGAAGATTAGCTAAAGCAATACATTATGTTCTTCGGTTTAATATATTAGATTTGATTATTGAAATCCATAATGAATGCTATGGTTTTAGTGTTATCAATTCAATCTAAATGTTAATAATGTTGGTTAAAAGATTTGATTTAGGGCATTCATGGCATCTCTTTAACATATGATGATGTCAACACATTATATAGAAATACTCAAAGTGTAGGAAATACCCTATTCCAAGTGATGATAATTGTGCCTAAAGTGCAAGCCTAAGCATGACCCTTATATCTAATTTATTCCATTAAACCCTCCAAGTACCTGAATGACACTAAGCTAAGGGAATTAGAGGTTTTCACCTATGAAACTATAGAACCAACCCCATATAGGATTTTCACTTACACATCATCAGACTCAACCTAGAATGGCTTGTGCTAGTGAACTTACCAAAGTTATTATTGTAAATGACAAATTCCTATGAAGAATGAGTTGTGCCATGACACAACTATTCCAATGCAAACCCTAATTCTTTCTCTTTTACACTTCAAGTGAGCACATAAGGTATGTGCCTTATGTGAATTGATGGCTACATAGATGAGTGACAAACATTGAGCACCACATGATTAGTCTATATCCATGCCTAGTTATAATAAGCCTAGAACTAACTTAGAAAACTAGGTAAGTGCCTAACAAATTAAATGAATTGACAACTAAATTTTCTACAATAATCAACATATGATACAACTAGAATAATCATTTATGTAAATTTCTAGCCCACACCTCATCTAAATATCTACTCTATTAAGAACCTACAATAGATTTAGATGTTGAGAATGTTATTGTGATATTCATTGGTCATTGATTTTGTCTCCTCCAAACATTAAGATAAGGTATTTGCATAGCCTCTACAAAGGAAAGTACAACCCAAGATGGTATATATGCATAAACAATGGATATAGGTATGCTTTGGTGATATAATGGTGGATGGTGATGAAATGTATAATGGTTGGCCAACAAATTAAGATCATATGTTTAGGAACATAAAATTTTATTGATTTTAGATTTGACATAAATTTGGATGTGTCAAGGCCAAAGACTTCTAAATATGATCTTAATAAGGCCACCAAATTTTTCTATTATTTGGGCCTAAGAGTGGATACCATATGATTAGGCTATAAATTTGAATATATATTGATTTCATCTTTGATTTTATCTTCATCAAGTAGTGAAGAATGCTTTTGCTCAATTACTAGTGCCTCAAAGAGGTTTTCACCAATGAAGTTATCTTGATTGTCCAATATCACCTCCAAGAAGGTTTAACTAAGGAACATTGACTTTTGAATTTGATTGTCTTCTAGTGCCTCTGAACATGTTTTACTATAAGGTGTTGAGTTTTAACTTTTATTGTCCCCTAGCACCTTCAAAAAGGTTTCACTAGGAGATTTTTCTTCTTCTACATGAATTTGGTCTTGGATTTCATAATGTTCTTCAATTGATATGTTTCCATGGATGCAGTTCAATAAGGTATGATTCTGTCAATCCCAATAGACATTTTTGGGAGATGGAATGTCAATAAAATGGCTAGGTTGGTTGGTGGTAATGGAATGTGGAATGGTATTGGAATGGGGGGAGACAAGATAATCCTTGTAGAAGATACTAGGAGAAACTATATCAATGTTGAAGTAATCATACTCAAAAATTGTAGAAAGATCATAAATGTATTTAAATTGATCTTCAAGGCATGTATAACCCATGTTATAATAGCCACAAATGTATTTTGATTCTAAATAAGAATCTAATTTAAGGGTCTCTAAATCTAATTTTGATTCAAGTGACTTTGAATATAATGTTGAGACTAACATTGATTTTGCTTTTGATTGTAAATCTAATGTTGGTTTAAGAATAGAACCTAACTCTAAATTTGATCTTCATTTGATATGGATGTTTCTATAATGATGTTTTGTTGAATGTTTGGTATGGGACAATTAACGGCCTATAATGGCATAATGGGCTCCACAAAGATTGGTTTGTCAAAGTGAGACTCCTCAATGGTGGTAAAAAGGCCAAGAGACAACTCCTTAAAGACTCACTTGTCAAGGCGAATCTATTGAAAAATAGACATATGGTCAAGCTAATTATTTTCCCAAAAGTGGTTATAATCATTAAGAAGTGACTCAGTAAAGATTGGCTTGCTAGATTGAGACTCCTTGATAAAAGTTATAATAATAAGAGGTGATTCATCACAGGTTAAATTATCATAAATGGTTGGTTCAACAAAATAATCATGGATTGGTTGGTTCTCTTCGCCTTGGTTTACAATCAATTTTAAAATACTAGTTTTGAATATATCTTGGTTCTCAAATGATTGGCTCAGTTGAAGAGGTATTGATTGGATGATTGGTAGGGGTTTTATAAAATGGAGAATGGTTGAAAAAAAATTAATGATGATTATTGGTTGAATAATGAGAGGGAATTATGGAGCTTGATTTCTCACACAAGACAAAGGATTAGGTCTTTAAATGGTAATGGTAGGGAATCATGAAGCTTGGTTCCTCACACAAGCCAAAGGACAAGGTCCTAGAATAGAAATGGTTGGGCATTATGGAGCTTAGTTTATTTAACAAGCCAAAGGATGAGGTCATAAAATGGTGATGGTATGGCATTGTAGAGCTTGGTTTCTTTCACAAGCCAAAGGATGAGGTCCTAGTATAGAAATTGTAGGGGATTATGGAGCTTGATTTCTCGCACAAGCCAAAGGGTGAGGTCCTAAAATGGAAGTGGTAGAGCATTATGAATCTTGGTTTCTCACACAAGACAAATAGTGAGGTTATATAATGGTAATGGTAGGGCATTGTGGATATTTATTGCTCACTAAATCTAAAGGATGAGGTATTGGTATAGAAATGATATGGCATTTTGGAGCTTGATTACTCACAAAGCCAAAGGATGAGGTATTGGTTTAGAAATGGTAGTGAAATTTAGATCTTGGTTACTCACATAAGATAATATACAAAGTCACATAATGGCAATTTTAGGGCATTGTGGAGTTTTATTGCTTACACAATCTAGAGGATGAGGTCCTGGTATAGAAATGGTATTCCCTGGATGTAGTGAAGTTTGGTGGGTCATGCAATTTGAAGGAGGTTTAATGGTATAGGTGGATGAATGGATGTAATTATTAGTGAGATGACAAACACAACACATCAACTATCCTGAAGAAGGTATAACCAAACACTGTGCTTGAGGATCTTGGCTTTGTTTCCTAAATTGAGGATTGCAAAGAGGATAGGAATCAATCTCACAAACCACTTCTTTACCATAGGGGTCTTGAAAAAATAAAATTTGTGCAACTTTTTTTAATGATAAATTGGATTGTACACAACTCCACCATCAGTTCAGCTAAACATATCTAGATCAATAATGATTTTTTTAAAAAGGTCTAGAGTTCTACAAACTTTAAAAAATAATGTCTAAAGGATAAATAGTTCAAACTTAGTATAATTTGGTATAAGGGAGATATATATCCAAATTGGTCTATGTTAAAACTTAGTATAAAATATTCTAATGTCAAATGTATTATGCAAAATAGGTCAAGTGTCTGAATAAAAACTAGCATTCTAAACTCTAGGTACAAAGTGTTCAAAATAAGTCTAATCTAGGAAAATAAAAGTTGCTAGGTCTTTTGTCCAAAAATGCATCAAAATATAGGCTCAAAAAATGCATGTGCTAGGACTTTCATCCAAATGTGGCATCAAAATATAAACTTAAAATAAAATGATGATTTAATCTAACAAACTTGGAACACTTTTGCATAGACTAGACATACAAAATTCAAACCTGAACTTGTTCATTTGGAATAATTCATAAGTCAAAAGGCATATGGAGATATAGGTTATTTTTAACAAATAAAAGTCACAAATAATAATGAAAACTATGGTCCTTTAAATAAACAAGCTAGAAAAAATTGAATGTCATAATGGCACTGGGTAAAGATCTAAGCAATAATATTCAAATTTGGGTAACAAATTAACCTAAGTTGCACAACTCAAAAGAGAAAGATCAGTGTTTAAGACCTAATTAAGTAAGACATAAATAGAAATCAATCAATGTTTGAATTTGAACATGGAAAGGTTAATTAAAACCTCAACTTGGGAAACTAGGCACATTCAAACAAATAATAAGCTAGACAAAATAAAATGGCATAATGGCATAAGACAAAGATTCGAAAGACATATGTGGCATTGGTTTCATAAAATGTCATTTGGCATAAGGAAAATAAGTCTTGAAACAAATTTGAGCAGCATAATTATGTTATCTCTCTATAAAGATGTAAATAATGGTATGTTTCAAAGACTTAAGGCATAAAAACTTGACATGATTTGGGTAACATAACATTACCCATTTCAATCAAGTGACACACACACACACAAACAATTTTGGCAAAAGTTTTAAGGCAAAGATGTGTAACAAAATGGGCAACATAAATCCTCCTCAAAAAAAGGAATGACATAGAAATAAAACTTGGTATGATGTGGCATAAAAAACAAATGGTTTTAGACTCAAAACAGACCAAGCAATAAAAAGGATGAAATGACATAACATCTAAATGTAACATACTAGATCCTACAACTGACAAGGTTAGTCAAATGGGTTTGACTAAAACTATAATTTCCAAACGTCTAGATTGGTCCCAAGCATGGATAACACTAGAGATGCCTCATATTAATTGAGTTCATATCAATTAACCTACTATGCAAGGGTATATTCTATTTTATAGTGATTCCATCTATAGACTACTTAGTGGAATCTCCTAGATAATTAGACCTAATTGAAGCCTTTATTATGAAATGAGAGGTTAACCACTCAACCCCTTAGCTCTCATAGTATGCATACCCTAATTTGTATATCCCACCATGGATCGACGTTGAAACAATATTAGGAGATGAATCCCTAGGTCGATTCTTCCCTAAAGAACTCAAGAAAAGGCAATGACATCCCCTCCACAAGCCAAAATTCATGAAAAATAAAACTAAATTGAAAGACTTTAGGGTTTCTTTTATTTCACCCAAACTATGTGGGTTTTGGGGAGAGCCTAGATAACTTTCTTTCCATGCCTTGGACTAGGCACAAATTACAAGTAAAAAGGTGATTTTGGTCACCAGAGTTATCTATAGGGGATGGGGGGATAACATACATGCACTCTTTATTTTGATTAAAGCAAAAAAATAATTACAAATAAACATGACATAAAATGAACATTTTCCAAAGCACACACTAAGTGATTTAAAGTTCATTTTGAGGCACCAAAAATGATGTGTTGTGAAGTTTTTGGGCCATTTGGTATTATTTTAAACTTGTAAAAACATTAAAAAACATCTAAGGCATAAAAAAACAACTATGTTCTTTTTAAACACAAAAATATAAAGTGAGCAAGATTAAAACACATTCAAATGAAGTTCCTTGGCCCCTTGGCTTAATTTTAAAAGCTTGAAATAAATTTCACAAAACAACCTCAACATCCATCATCTAGGTTCATTTTAGGCACTTAAACCCAAATGTTCAAGATTTAGCCTAAATTTATTTTAAACACCAAAATAAAGTGTTAACCATTAAAATTAAAAAATCCATATTTTAATCCCACCTTAGACCTACAAGGGTTAGATAGTTTCCTTCTACTTTGAATCACTTTTAATGATGAGTAAATAAACTTTCAAAACATAGCTCTCAGGTTTCTATTTAAAAACATAGAGATCAATATCTATCACTTATGACTGATGTTGGTTAATAAGTAACTGATGTCAATTGGTAATAATCGATATCGATTGGTTAAGATCAAGATCAGTTGCTAGTGAACTTGAAGGAAAAACTAATATAATATGAAAACATTAGTTGTCTCAAAAATAGACAAAAACTCTTCAAAATTTGTAACATAGTGATTAGGCATAGAGTTTAAAGGTGAATGAAACCAAAAAATAATGATTATGAATGATAAGAAGATCAAAAATCAAAGTTTTGATGTTGTGTTTTCCCCTACAACACTATATATGTCGATCACATAGAACTGAGCTCATTTAGGTAGAACTGATGACAGTCTGGCAAAATTGAATCCATTTATTCTTGACTAATGTCAATCTCTATGTAGATCACAGTTAACACAAAAATTAAAAATATGGAAAAAGTAAAGACAAAACTCTAATTTTGATGATATTAAAGCATTTATTTGAAATTTTATGAGTTTCAACATGTGGTGCTCACAATCACATTGGGAAAGCCATTTGTGGTTATAGGAATTTGACTCAAGAGAGGAGGTTAGATCTAAGGTTAATTTTCATAAAACAATGAAATAAACACACTAACAACAATAACATCTCTAGGCTTAGATCATAGGGGGAGCATAATAAATAAATAAAATGAAAATCACAACTAAAATGTAAATAATACCAAATTCCTTACTTTCTTTGAATGCTCTAAATGATTTGTCATGTGGATTGCTCGACTTGTGCTCAATAAATCTTTGGCAATGGAGTTTTATTTAGTCCTTCTCTCCTTGGGACCATGCTTGGATTTGATAATGGATTATGCTTGTGATATCTTGATGGATTAGCTTATGATTTTAGCATTATAAAATTATTATTCCAATCTTGATATAAAACCAACATTATAACTTTAGTCTATCCAATCTCTCATTTTGGAGAGGCAAATTCTTGTATTTATTGGCTTAGGAACTAACCCCAACTCAAGGTGAGTTAACGTGTAGTTTAAACATGGAATGGGTTCAAACCTAGCCTAAGTGAGTTAATTAACCCTAGTAGAGTTCAAAGGTGTCAAAAACTCATGATTTTAAATGAATAGGCATGGGTAAGATATTTTGAGACATTTACAGAGGCTTGATAACTCACAAAAGGTAATCATGAAAACCTAGGATATTCTTGATTTTTGATTTTTTTTTAATTTAATTGATTTCATATGGATAATTCAACTAGGAATTTAATTAGGTTTTGAATTCTAATTAATTATTCTTATGATTTTACCATTTCTAAGATTTGATTTAATTTCATGTGTGCATTTGCTCCATTTAATTGGTCTATAGTCCAAATTACATGTTATGATGACACGTGATGATTAGAGATGAATCTATGAGAGGTTTTGTTGCTTATGGTGATATACCCCAATTAAGGATGTCTCAACAAGATTTTGATATTTGATAATTGATATAAAATCAAATTTAGTATGTTTAGTGATTATTAGGCTTAATTTGTAATGGTTGGTAAGAATTGGTCTAAAGTCTAGTTGAAGCCATTGGTGTCCAATTTTAGTTGTCTACAGTTTCAACCCAATCCAATTCACACTAAGAACCTTTAGTAAGATATAGTGCTTTAGGCTCATATGATATTTTAATGCATTATGACACATGAAATGATGGCCTAAAAGAAGTGACTTTATTTGAATAAGAGATGACATTAGGACCTCAATAAAAGTTAGATAAGTTGATGTATAATGTCTTGACATAGGTCATCACCTACAAGGTCCCCTATTATCCTAGGTTATTACCTATACCTGACTATAGACCCATAGAGTATGGATGGTTAAAGACAAGAAGATGAGATACTTGTAGGCATAGGTGTTTACTCAAGTGAAAGTGATCTAATGGTATTATAAGAATCAATGGGAAGAAATTAAGTGCTCAATCCTAATGAACATATAAAGAGGCCCTTTGAACTATCCTTGATTGTCACCTATAGGTGACACAGTCAACTAAGTAGATAGATTACCTTAGGCTAGTGGAGAAAATAATTGGAGAGGGTTAAAAGAGGGGTAGGTTTGATAAATAATATTTAAACCACTATAATATTGGTAAGGACATACTCCAAAGTCTTATAAATAATCAAGATCCTAACCTATAGTCACAACCCAAGGTTCTCAAGCCTAAATAGGATTTTATGCAATCATGAGACCCAAAATCCAATCTAGAAGATTTGAAAATTTGATGACCTTGGATGGGTAATAAAACTATTATATTTGGTATAGGTAATCATTAATTATTATATACCTCCATAACTTCACCTTTGTAAGTAAAATAGGGGAGATGCCCTCTATTTTGTCTTAGACAGAGGGCATTCCCAGTCAAGTCAAAGATTACAAGTTTGGTGTGTAGATGGTAAAATCATGTGATTAAAGGTCTTGATATACCTCATAATGCTTTGAAATTTTTTTTGGACATGAAAAAAAGTATGTAAGACCTCATATTCACTATAAACCACTCAGAGATGGTCATGGACAACTAGAACGTTGTTAGGCCTATTTGGCCTAGACTAGGCCTAAAACCTGAAAGGGTAAAAATTGATTAAAATTACCTTGAAAACTATCCAATAAACTTTATTCCATTTATGGTAAGGTATTGAGTCTCCAAGATCCATTGGTTTATAGAGTAACTACACAGAGGAGTTATTTTTGGCTTAAACTCGCTTCAGGGTGTCAAGAATGTAGTCTAAACCTTGATAGGCCAACTTCAAATGCCTATACCTATATGTAAAAATTTAATGGTTCCACAAGGAGATATGGGTACTTTATTAGGTTCATAAAATTTTTCTTAGTGACATTTTTTATTAGTTGAATGTCTAGTTTTTATGAACCATTACTAAAAAGCAAAATAGCTCAAAACCCTCCTAAATTACTTGTCTAAGACTTAATGGATAAAATAGGTAAGGATATGAATTAATATGGGATTATTTAACCATGAAAGTTATTTTTAAATTAAAATCACTCACCCATGCTCCTTTTCACCTATCTAGTATGTACCCTACTTGTACGAATAAAGTGAAAATAGGATTTTTTATAGGTTTTTGTGTGTTTTACAAGTAAAAGGTAGAATGAAAAAGTGAGATTCATTGGGGGAGGTATGTAGAGACTTATTAACATTATTAATATTAATTTATCACAATAAATAGGCATGAAAGGTCTTATGATATAACATTCATCATAGGCAGTCTTAGACAGGCAATGGGAAGGCAAAGTGACTACCAAGTGAGAAGTTGATAAATCTGATTTGGGATATTTTTAAGGTCTACCTAATGGAGTGGAAGGTAAAATGACTCTAAAAAAGTTTCCTAAAACCTATTTCATGGATCTGGATGTGAAAATGAAGACCGCCTTGATGACAAATGTGAATAATGAGGCCTAGAAGACTAATGAATGACTATAGATGGTAAGTAAAAATGTCGTGAAGGGGGATATCAGTTAGGGATGCATCTAATGACTATAATATATTGTTTATAACCTCAATAAGATAGTTAATATTTGTAAATATTTCCTATTTTTTTTTAGTATTCAAAATATGCCTCATCATGAAGGTAGTTTCAAGAAGGTAGTTAAAGGTCCTTACAATAGTTTTGGAGGGTTTGCCATAGTTCATATGAAAACTTATCCAAGAATACATTAATGGTAGATTTAAAAATCCATTATCCTATATTGTAACTTGTCCTCTTCACTTGACACTTGTTCTTATGACCCTTGATATCCACTCCTCTCTCTTCTCACATACTCTATAAATGTAAGCCATTTTATCTTTTATAAAAGGATCCACACCTAGTATGGTGAAGCCCTACTAGTTTGATAATGTATTTATAATTTGAAATGATATTTAAACTATAGTTTTTATTTCATCAACTTCTTTTTAAAGTGTGTGAAATGGTGTGTAGTTAAGGTCAAGTGATTAGTATCTAGCCTTGCTTTCTCTATACTCTTCCATGTTTGATGTAAGTTTTTCTCACTCTAATAGATCACATGAAGTGTATTCAAGTAAATTTACATGTATTTAATTATAATGAGTAGACTTAGGGTCTACAATCTGACCTATAATTCACTCACCTTGAGTATTTCATTACATATCACCTCCATGTTTGAAATACTGATGCTAGAGGAATCTAGGATGTTGAGACTAGTGTTATGAGTCATGTTTCATAGTGCACTTGTATGGTAGTATATTGGAGATAATTTTTTGTATCACCTAATTTTATTAGTTTAATTTCAAGTCTCTTTTAATCCCTTTTCATCCAAGCAAGCAATTAGTGTAGGTGATAAGCAAGTAAAGTGATATATAGGGAGATATCCCTTAAACCTATAATTTTAACTTTTATATAGGCAACCCACAGGCCTAAATATATTATATTAGGATTTAAAAACCATATCTAGGGTGAATACTAGTATTAAAAACATCACAACTATATATGGTGTTCTACTCAGCATTTGGAGACTCTATTAAAGGTAATATCTAGTTTTAGAGTAAGTTTTATCAGATATGTGGTTCATAATTCATAGTACTTACTAGGTCATCCTCTATTAGAGTTATCAATACTATAAACCTACTCTTTCAACTTGAATTTCCTCATCAATTTCAACATCCTCAGCCTATCTTGACCTTTGAAGAAAAAGAAGACTTTACAAGCCAATAATATCAAGAAAATGAAGAGGAATTTTAGGACAATATAGCTAGGTAACATGCCTTTCTAGACTTTAACACTAAAATTCCCATACACCTCAATGCATATGATGATATACCCCATAATGCTACCAAATGTTTTCCCACTTTCAATGGTGAAGATCATGTCACCCATAGTGAGTATATTAGGGACATCTCTAACTTATATAGTTTTCAAAATGTCATTGAAATAAATATTGCCATTAAACTACTTACCATGTCTCTTAGAGGGAAAGTAGTTGATTGGTATAGGAAATTACCTGGAGGATGTATCACAACATGGGATTATTTTAGAGAGTTTTTAAAATCAAGGTTTGAAGACAAAATTGATCACACATCACTCATTCATTGACTCAATGTCATTCAAAGGGGTCATAAGGAGACAATGCATGATTTTAATGAGAAATTCCAAATAAATTGGCATAGGCTACCTCCTCCCATGAGACCACCCATAAGATTTGTGTTTTTGATATATTTAAGGGATATTTTTATTGACATATCCATCATGTTTTATTCCATGGGTGGTTACACCTTACCTAAATATTATGACCTTATCATTAGAGCTTAGAATGACCTAATACAAGCTAAAAAAAGTACCTCTAAAAGTCTCCATTCATATACTTACAAATATGTCTTCTACTACTCTAAGTTTTTCTAAAATCCCAAATAAAAATAACAATTCTAGAGATGCCTCAAGAAGGAAGAAGGTACCATTGATTGGGAGGAAAGATTTAAAGCTTTAGAGGCTCAAGTTAGGAAACCAAATCTATAGTATGGAGCTAACCAAAACCCCTATACTTACCCTCAATAATGAAATAGGTTCCCACCTTAGTAATATGGTCAATTTAGAGGGAAAGGACAATGTATCTTTAATATGCCACCAAATGCATATAACCTATCTTTTACTTCCAACATAGTAGCTATGGTTCTAGTCCATAGTAACTTAGTACAAGGGGAAGAATGGTAGCAAGGATAGTTCATGGATGAAAATTAATGAGGGGAGAAAGATTTGGTATCTCATGGAGGATTCACTCCTTATTTTTTAATAGAGTATGATAACTACATGCAAACAAATGAAGGATGGCATCCCTAAAAGGTGAAATTTGAAATTTTTCTAGTTTCAGACACATATATTCTCAATCAAAATTTTTAGTCATAGCTAATACTAGATCCAAAAGGAATCATATAGGAGATGGTCATGGTGTTGACACAAGTCTAAGTAATCCTCATACCAAGTAGTAAGGTATGACTGCAAGCGTGATAGTCCCTACAACTTTTTCACCTACTTCAAATTAGAATGTTGGAAAGGTTACTCAAATTGCTCCAATAACTCAAGATCAAGGAACTTATTTTACTTCAAGGACACAATAAAAGTTAAATGATCCTTATTTTAACATTATTTATTACTTTAAGAGTGATAAGACATATATTTCTCTTTGGGAAGTACTTCACATGCCTCTCTAAAAGGAACTTTTACAAGAGCAGCTATCTCAAATCCACCTTAGCCCTCAACCATAAGATCATAGTAATGTTTCTCTCACCAATTCTCCTACTCACATTATTGAACCCTCTTCCAAATATGAGAAGCCTCCACCCTTCTACTTCGCTCTCATTATTGAAGATAAAATTGCTCACAACTATAATATAGATAGTGGAGCTAGTACCTCAGTTATGCCAAAGATTATAGTAGATAAGTTAAGCTTGAAATATTAAGCATATAATAAGGGGGTGATACACCTTTCTGGGACACTATCTAAGTCAGTGGGACTTGTTAAAGGTTTGAAAATTTTCTTTCATGATTGTCCTAGCTTCCTTATCCTTCAAGATATAGTAGTTGTTGACTTGCCTAATCTCTTTATTATCTACCTCTCAAGGGATATCATAACCAAGATAAGAATATACCTCTTAGCTGATTGGTCCTTACTATCATTCAAGATAAGGTATGGAGCAAAGGTAACCATTATAACTTAATCATTGGCTAAGTTTCATATTTATCCCTATTTGGAAGAAAGTTCCAATCTCAATTGTGCCATCAATGATTTAGAAGAGTGTGTTGTGGATGATAGATCATCCTATAAAATTAAAGGAATATCTAAATTTTATTAGATGATTATGGTGCAAATACCTATGTACATGATCCATACAATTTATTTTAGAAAACTAACCTTGGCACATACACAATCCATGAGGGAGGATATGAAGATTCTAAGGTATGCATTGATGATTCTTTTCCACAAGATACTAAATTTAATTACCCTATCTAGATGTATGATTATGATAGTCTTCAAATTTTGGTAGATCAAGATGATGATGAAAATAATGTCATTCTTCCTACATAATATGGAGAAGTCCTTGAACATGATAGCCATTAGGAAAAATATGACCTATGGTAAAGGTTTTATGCCATAAGTCAATATTTTGAGTAGTTGAGTAAGTATAATTCCCCTCCTAAGAAGTGTGAACTTGATAATCAAGTGGTTGATGAATCTATTAAACATGAAGGAGAATGTCTTGTTAAGCATGAAAAAGGAGTAGAAAGCTACTAACATGAAGGTTTTAATCATGGAGGATTTTAATAAAGCCAAAGTAGAATATTTTGTCATTGAGGAACAATCCAAACCTCAACCTGAGGTTGAACTACTTTTAGATGTGTTGAAATAGATAGAAGATAAGAATGATCATTTTGAACATCAAGTACATCATGTCCTAGAAGAGAGAAAGTTGAAGCAACTTTGATCAATACCAAGTTACATTTTGAGAATTGTTATTTGGACAAGGTATAAGTCAATCAAGATATAAGTTTAAACAAGATTATTGGAGGGAAAGATGGAGTTTCCTTAAAATCTCCAAGTAACACACTTGCTGACAGAATAAGATGTAAATATGGTGAGTCCCTTGACCATCTATATAAGAAAGTGTTTATGAAAAATCATTCTTCACATGATGGATTAATTTCATGGAATAGCAAGGATACAATAGGTATTATCTTTAAACTTGATTGAAGAATGATGAACTATCATTCACCTCAAGTGTATGAGGTCTTTTACATACTAGGATAGGTGTGCTTTACTTATGTTGTGTGTGTTTTATTTGGTATGTTGTCTTGTGTTTTTGTTCTCTATTCTTTTGGTGTGTTTTAAAATGTAATTTAGTGTATATACATTATATAGGTGACTTCATATCCCAATGGATAAGAATATGGTATTGGTCTTTGTCATAGCTAGCTTGCCACCCATATGAAATCACCAAAATGTTGACTAATTTGACCAAAAGTCAAATTAGGTCAACCCCCTATATATTAAAACTTATTATAGGGATTTTATAGTGTTTAAATGTGTCTTTTAGTCTTTAATAAGGCCAAACATATGTTTATACTTGTCATATTTGTCTATAGTTTATCTTATGTCATCTAGGGGTCACATTTTGTCATTTTTTGATCATCTATGGTTTATGTAGGTAAGATAAGGTGTAAAGAGATACTATGATGTCCTAAGTGTCATAATATGTTATATTAACTATCATAAAACTAACAAAATTCAAGTGCAACATTAGAACAAGAAGATCAATGGGAAAATGGTAGTTTCATGTTGTTTTTGGTAGTTGTACAAATTACGTAGTAGATATAGCATGCGAGAAGACTAATAAAATGACTCTTCAGGTCCCATCAATTGGGAAGATTTTACAAGATCAAAAATGACAAAAACTATTATATCTTTCCTATCACTATCCTAGACAAGATAAAATTGTTAACCAATTTTTGCATCGTACAGCCAAGAGGAGTTGAGTTAGAGAAAGTGAAATTGGTGGGTAGTATTAATCTTTGTTTAATTTAAATACATGGAAATAGTCATATTATTTTTTTACTATT
This sequence comes from Torreya grandis, assembly GCA_037957365.1. Classification (NCBI taxonomy): domain Eukaryota; kingdom Viridiplantae; phylum Streptophyta; class Pinopsida; order Cupressales; family Taxaceae; genus Torreya; species Torreya grandis. The sequence continues at coordinate 36,879 of JARHVA010010059.1, forward strand.
ATTCATGAACCATTGATAATAATGTCTACTCCTCTTTTCTACCTACACATCCCCATGACTTTCAAGTTTCTTTTCTATTTGGATTGGTATTTTCAAACCAATTATTGCACATGTTATATAATAACATGACCACACTTATCACATGGTTCTTTGTGTATTTTACAAGTATGGTGTTAAGGAGTAAAACATAATCATCTCATTTTGCTAGTTGGAAACACCAAGGTATGATTGCAGACATGTTTTTCATTAGTATCAAAGTTTCCTCTTCTTGTGTTGGTTTTGAAATCAAAGGTTATGGTGTTTCTCAGCTCTCAAAACAAGATTATGGTAATTTTCCCATTTTAAGGTTTGGTTTAAATATTGTTATATATGGAGTGAAGAGACCAATACATAAAAATAGTTAGGTTTCTTTGTGATTGTCATCTACAGTCATGTGTAAACAAGCTCAAAGAAGTCATGTTCATAACACATAAAGGTTTGAAAATAGTAAAGGATTTAAAAAATAAAAAAATAGGACTAAGACTTTAAAATAGATAAATATTGGTTGTAAGAGACAATACACCACATTCAGTCCTATATATACACCTACAAATAGTCTTCACTAGCGAAACCTATAGGTAGCTCCAACAAAGGTATGAGATACTTAAAATGAATGTTTTGAGCTCACTTGACACTTCTAAAAAAGTCTAAGTGCATTGATAATGGAATTATGAAAATGGTAGAGTCATGAGATGGTAGATAGACTTAAGGGCTTGTTCACATACTAGGAAAGTTGCATTTGAGGACAAATTACCTTAATCTTTCTGAGTAGGGAATCCTATCTCATAAGAAGTCATCTCTTGGTGGAGTATCTTGAAGTCTAGATAGGCTCAGTTGTTTCCATCATTTAGCCTATGCCTAGAGATAGTGTTTTTACATGAAGATAAGGTTTTTTGATAAAAACAAGATGATGGTTGAATTGGTTTCATCCCAATATAATTCACACTAAGAAGCTTTATTAAGTTACAATGCTTTATGCTCATATGATCTTATAAAGCAATATGACACATACAAGCATGACCTACAGACAAAGTGACTTTATTTAAATAATATATGAAATTAGAACCTCAGTAGTAGTCCTATAAGTTGATTTACAATGTATTGACATAGGTAATCACCTATAGGGGCTCCTATTCTCCTAGATTGTCACCTACAACATGACTGTAGACCCACATAGTATGGATGGTTAATGACAAGAAGTTGAGAACCTTATAGGTATATGTGTTCACATAAGTAAAATTGATCCAATGATATCATAAAGATCAATGGGAATAAATTAAGTTATAAATCCGAATTAACATCTAAATATTCTATTTTAACTCTCCCTGACTATTACCTACAGGTGACATAATCAACTTAGTAGACATATTAGCTTAGGCTAGTGAAGAAAATAGTTTGAGAGGGTTGGTAGAGGGGTAGGATTGATAAATCATAATGAAACCACTATTATAATGGTAAGGACATATTCTAAAAGTGTTATCAATAATAAATATCCTAACCTATAATCACAACCCAAGGTTTTTAAGCCTAAGAAAGATTTTGTGCATAGTCATGAGACCTAAAAGCCAGTCTAGAAGATTTGAAAGGTTGATGACACTAGAGGGGTAATATAGTAGTGAGATTTGGTATAGAATGTCATTAGGACCTATTATATCCCTCCATTACTTCACCTTGTCAAGTAAAATAGGTGTTATACCCTTTGTTTTATCTCAAACAGAGGGCATTCCTAGTCAAGTAGGTTTCGTGTGTAGATGGTAAAAGCATTTGATCAGGGGTCTTGGTATACTACATAATGGTGTGAATTTTTTTTGGACATGAAAATATGTAGATAATTCCTTAAAGTCACTAGAAATGACTTAGAGGTGGTCATGAATGACTAGGACACAATTAGGCCTATTAGGCCTAAATCCTACAAGGGTCAAAATTAATTAAAATGACCATGAAAACTATCAAATCCACTTTTTTAACTTCAAGGTAAGGTAGTGAGTATTCAATATCCATTTGTGTAAAGAGGAACTACATAGAGGGGTCATTTTAGGCTCAAACTTGCTTTAGGGTGTCCACAATGAATTCTAAAGCTCGATAGGCTAACTCTAAGTTCTCATCCCTATATGGACATGTTTCATGGTTCCTGAAGTATATAATTTTAGTTGAATAAGGTCCTCTACTTGGTATTAGTGAAATTTTTTGGTAGTTTAATGTCTAGTTTTTATGGACCATTTCTAAGAAACAAAATTATTGAAAATGCTCCTAAAACCCTTATCTAAGACTTGATGGAGAAAACATGCAAGATAATGCATTCATAAGGGGTTATTTAACCATGAAAGTGATTTTTACATGCCAAGAACTCAACCATTATCCTTCCCACCCATTTGGTCTATACCTTACTTGTATAACAAGGTAAAAATAAGGGTTTTTATAGGTTTTTGTGTTTTTTAGGTACAAAGTAGAATGAACAAGTAAGAGTCATTAGGGGATGTCTATAGGGACTTATTACCACTCCTAATACTAATTTCTCTCCATAGATAAGCATGAAAGGTCTCCTTCTACACCATTCATCACAGGTAGTCTTGGATAGGCAATGGGAATACAAACTAACTTCCAAGTGAGAAAATGAGAACTTTTATTTGGGATATTTTCAAGGTCTTCCTGATGGAGTAGAAGGAAAAGGTAATCTAAAAATGCATCTTAACACCTCTTCCATGGATTTAGATGAGAAACTAAAGACTAACTTGATGACAAATGTGAAGAATAAGGCCTAGAAGATCAATGAATGACTAGAGGGTGAGTACAAGTGTCATGAGGGGGATATAATTTAGGGATCCATATGATGATTGCCACAACTTATTTTTAACCTCCCTTATATAGTGCACATGTTTCAATTTCTCCTAGTTTAGTTTTGATTAGTCAAGAGATGTCTCATGATGAAGATAGTTGAAGGTTCCTATAACCGTTATGGAGTGTTTGTCATAGTTAATATGGATAATCATCCAAGAAGACCTTCATGGTCTATTTGACACTCCATTATCCTATAATGTAACTAGTCCTCATCACTTTAAATATGTTATTGTGACCCTTGAACTCCACTCTTCTTTCTTGCCACATACTTTATAAATGCTAACCATTTTGGATTTTGTAAAATGATCCACACCTAGTATGGTGAAGCCCTAATAGTCTGATACTTTATTTTGCCTTTGAAATAATATTTATAATCTAGTTTTGATTTCATCAACTTCTTGTTTAAGTGTGTGAAGTGGTGTGTAGTGAAAGGTTAAGTGATTTGTATTTATCCTTGATTTTTCTTTGCTCTTCCATGTTTGATGTAAGTTGTTCTAACTTTAATAGGTCATGTGAATTATACTCAAGTGTATTTTCATATATTTAAGTGTAAGGAGTAGCCTATGTTTCTAAAATCTAACCTCTGTCTCACTCACCTTGAGTAGTTCAATGCATATCACCTCTGTGTTTGAAATAATAATGTTAGAGCAATCTAGGATGTTGAGACTAGTGTTGTGAGACATGTTTCATAGTGCACTTGTATGGTGTATCACATCATTACATTATTTTACTTTCATGTCACTTTCTATCCCTTTTCATCCAAGTAATCAATTAGTGTATATGATAATCAATTAAAGTCATATCTAGGGAGCTAGCCAGTAAACCTATAGGTTTTCATCTACTATAGGCAACCTACAGGCCTAGAGGTATTCCAATGTTTCCCAATTCTTAGAGTAGGCTTTAACAACCATATTTATGGTACAAGACTTGGTGACAATAGGAAGCTTATGGATGATGATATTTCATATACATACATGCATACATACATATACATACACACACACACACACACACATATATATATGTATATGTATATGTATATGTATATATATGTATGTGTATATATATATATATATATATGTATATATGTATATATATGTATATATATATATATGTATATATATATATATATGTATATATATATATATATATATATATATATATATATATATATATATATATATATATATATATATATATATATATATTAAGGTAACCTTGAGTGGTTCACTGCATTGAACCACTCAAGGTTACTTTTAAATATATATATATATATATATTTGTGTGTGTGTGTGTCTTACCTTTGGAGGTAATTGATCTATTTTTTTATTTCTTACCTCTAGGAGATAATTGATACATATGTCTTTCTCCCCTCGGGTAGATTTATTATCCAGATAGTGTTGTAATGTTGATTTTACATTATCGATATGTAAAAATTATTATTTTTACTCATTTAATTAAGATTTTTTTTTAAAAACCAATACTTTTGATTTTATAGAATTTAAATTTATGCTACAAAATTATTTCATTGATTTGAATTATTCTGGTTAGAATTTTTATTTTATCAATGTGTCCACTTTTATTTCAATTTTTTTTTCCATGAGTTCATTGAAATTTTATTCTATTTTAATTTTATGTTACTTATTTTTACTTAAGTACTTATTTATTTCTTTTTGGCATTTAATTCATTGAAATATTAGATTAATTTGTGGTGAGTTTTTTACTTATTTTTTTGAAATGCTTGTTTCATTTAAGTCATAATGTGGATAATGTATAGTTATTTGTATGGGGGAGAAGAAGTAGCATGGAATATATCTAGAGGTTGTGATGGAAAATATTTTGAGGTCAAATCTTGATCCATCCTCCTGCCCACCAGACATGGTGGTATCATACAAGATTTAGATAAAACACTTGATTTCTTATTTTGGAAGGTCTAAGGAGGATATTCTTTCCAAGTCTAATAAGGTTATTTTCATATCACATTGATTTATCTTTTCACTCAAGATTGGTATTACTCTTTTCAAATGGAACTAGATATTATGACATAGTAAGGGTCAACGTTATTCACCATTTATTGATATTAATTTTTGTGGTTCGATATTGGATTTGAACTTATTTCATTACACTATTTTCACCATGTTATGGCATGTAGTTTATTTAGCATGATTTTAATGAATATTATTACTTTGAGTAAATTATCCTAATAAAGGTGTTGGCATGAAAATTAATGTGATATCAGTTGGATTAAGATAAGCAATGGTTAGCAATTGGCATAATGGGATATATTTGGAAATATTGATATCAACAATTTGGAAAAGCTTATGAATACATTTAAAAATTCAACCTATTAAAGGGATTTTAAAATAAATGAATAAATCATTAACTGAAATTATAATTCATTCATTAGATGCAATAAGTTTTGGTATTAATATAAGTCATGTTCACTTGGGGGGAGACTTGATGTATCTTAGGGAATATGGTAGTGTTTTGTCACATGGTTTTGTTTGGTTCATCAATGACTATGATTTTATAGGAAGGAAGTAATGTAATACTCCTTGTGTGAGACCTTGTGCCTTATTTATCTTGATACATTTACCATATGTGGTGGCCTTTTAAATGCATAAGAATTTTGAATCTAGTTCCCTTGTTTATTTATAAACTTCATTCATTGAATCCATATTACAATAGATTGAGTTATTAAATGTTAAATCAATAAACCTATATTTTTTAATATAAATAAATTTT